>JAJIBD010039020.1:0-55124 GCA_021461705.1 Cryptotis parvus | reverse complement strand
TAAGTTAATGGATAACTTGCTCTTATGGAAATTTCATGTGTATTAAATGATTTATATCACACATTACGGTTTGTAATACTGTAGGTTTATGACCACAAATAGCACCTTCCACAATAGTGTTCACCAATTCAGCTTGTATTCATAAAAAAAATCTCTTTCTAGCTGGTTTTGGTTTTGCTTATGACTATGCAGCAAATCCTGATTAGGACTAAGTTTTGTTTTATTTGTTATTTTATCAAAGAACAGTGATTTACACAGTATGACATCTGAGTTTAGGCATGTAATATTTCCAACAAGTCACTGATAGAGTCAAATTCCCTCCACCAGTGCTTCCATTACACCCCATCAGCTCCACTCCATCCCCCACCTGTCAATTGAAAGCAAATCCACTAGATTCAGTGGTTAGTTTACATCTGATGCTTTCAGTTTGTTGAGTCTGTGTTTTGAATCTGTATTTGCAGATATTACCTGTATCACTTGTCTATTCACCATTACATTGTAAACCACTAATGTTACTATTAGACCACTCACCTATTACTAGAATCACGTGTCTCCCTTGTTAAGCTGCACTAGTAACATCCCATGCTAACTGCAAGGCAATAAGGGCATCTCTAGCCTCAAACAGGAAGCGCCTCAAGTATTCTCAGGTCAGGGGAAGATGGTCCATGAAGTTGTTACTGTTCTTTGGTGCATCAAATAAACATGGGTAATCTAGCGTCCCTTAGTGGTGTACACTGCAGAAGTCTTTCATCTAATATTTATGATCAATGGGAAGATCAGGTTTTCTCTTGGTGACTCTGAGGGACTGGAGTCTGGATGTTGGGAAGATGAGCATGTTGGGGTTCCTCTTTCTTGCTAGACTCACTGGGATGATGGGTCACAGCTATAACCTACCTAGGAACTGTATACAGTGTATAAATGTGAAGATCCGAGGAATGAATCTGATCCCAACATCCAGTAATGCGCTTAAGATGTCCCTGGCCGCTCAGGAGCTACAGCCAGATGCAGCTGTGGGTCTGCCATGTCCTCTCCCAGGATTGCTATATGGAGGTGGAGGAATCTAAATTCCCCTCAAGTCGCCAGCAAGGCCCCTCCACCACCATGAGCGAACCCTTGGGCTTGATATACTCTCTATATCAGCAGCGTAACAAATAAAGCCCTGATGCTGTTCACCTTCACCCACAACTTCCTGTTCTCTTCTCTCCCTTCTTTCCTTCTCTCTTCTGCTACTCTCTCAAGACAGGGTCAAGAGTAATCTTGGCATTTCCCTTTACTATAGTACATGTACTAGAGCACATTCCTTTTTCAAGCCATACATCTAGTACTCTGTGTACCACAGATAAATGAGATCATCCTATGTTTGTCTTCCTTCTTTTGGTTTACTCCATTTGCCATATGGCAGCTCTTATTCATGATTTATTTTTCTTTAGAAGCAAAATATTCCATTGTGCTCAGATACTACATCTTTGTTAGCTGTTCATTAATCTCAGATAGGACACCTATGTTGATTGCATATCTTAGCTGCTGTACTGACTGTGGCAAAAGAATAATGGTGTCTATATACTTCTTTTGAATATTTATGTTTTTGAGGTAGATGCCTCAAGTGGAATTGGTTTCAATGCATTTCAATTCAGGGTTTATCATGAACTATCACTGATCTCCACAGGGTCTTATACTAGACAACATTCCCACCAGCAATGGATGAGTTCCTTTTTCACCAAATCCCTCCCAACACATATTGCCTTATTTAGATCAATTAAACAAAGTTACAAGAAAAAGTTCAAACTATGAATAGCTAACTGTACTTTTGAGTTTGATTTCTTAGTTTTTATTGTTTGTTGCTTCGACTTACTCCAAATCTCTACAAATCTGTCTTCACCATTACACATAGCTTACAAACACACAGATATATTTCATCAAGAATTTTTTGAGTGCAACACTAAATATAAACTTCAAAGTTTCTTATTTTTTCTGTAGAATCTTTTTCATTCATGTCTTACCAAAAATCACATTACTATGTTTAGCTCTAAACTAAGCATTTTTTTTTATTAAGCCACTTAACTCTAAGAATGTTAAATTTATCTACTTGAGGAGGTAAAAGGTTTTAGAAATAAAAAAATCACATTACTCATGAACTTGATATGAATTCTTCAATTACATAAGGTATACATCTATTTGAAATATCACGTGTCTATATTTTTAAAGATGTATGTTTAACTTCTGTAGTATATTATATTTAATTAAAGGTATTATAGCCATATATCTTATATTTTAGTTACTTTCTTTATTATTCATATCAAATATCAAATACTATATTTTATATTTCATATCCAATATCAAATACTATATCTTATGTTTTTAAGAAAAGTAACAATTCCTCATTCCATGACCTGAATGAATGATTAGAGACTCTTTGTGTTCCTGAGTGAGCAGATGCCCTTTAGGTACACTACACATGACAGGATGTTTGAGATATTACTGGTGAAACTTGAGCCAATTGATGAGAGACAACTTAGGGAAGACAAGTGTTACAAGTGATTTCTTTAGTTTTCAAATATATCTGATAATATATCATCTTAGGACACATTTAATTTTCCAATAGAGATAAAAAAAGAGCACAATCATTAAATTAATAGGTTTTACAGTCACACCATAAGTTTTTTTAACTGGTTCTTCCATTTATTTCAGAAACCTTGGGGAGTTTGTTAACCCCCTGTTTCAAAGTTTCCTTATGCATAGGGAGATTGTAATAGTCTCTACACCATGGAATTATTAAGTGAATCAAATGATTAGTTCTTTAGAGGCACCTTAACAACGAAAAATAATACATATATTTTCTGAGTGGAATAAAGAAAACTGATGAACATTTCACTTAAATTTTATTAGCACATTAACAATGTTAAAAGAATATCTTATACTAATTTTTGTTCATTTGTGAGGCGTAAGCTATTAGCTTATCTGACATTGAGTTATTGATTCATAGAATTTATGATTTCCATTAATTAATGTTCTTAAGTTATTCTTCTTAGTAATTGTTCTAATTTATGGTTCTTCCCAGTGTTTAAGAATTTATATGTTTCTTGACACCACTGTCCACCTGAATTTTCATCAAACTTAAAATTTATGGTCTGATTTTGTGACAAATATTTCTTGGGGAGTGGGTTGAGCCATATCTCGGCTATTCATGTCTTACTCCCTAAGGTGCTTGGAGAACCAATACTGAGCCAGAATTATTGAAACAGGACCAAGCACAGGCTTATCTAGCAACAACTAACCTTTGAGACTATTGTCTTTGTTACCAATTAGTTCTTTTTATTTCTTCCCTTGGTTAAAGGTGATAAAATATCTTTACAACAACCTTTGGCAATCCTTATTTTTTCATTTTGTGAGCTAGAATTATCTTTTGCAGGTCATGTAGGGATTATTAATCACTAGAGAGATTACATAAACTACAATATTTTTTCTGGGTCTTAACCAGTTCCATTTTTGTAGTCTCTTATGTCATTTCTTTCAAATTATATTGGCTTTTGCATGATCTTAACATCTAGCGATATTTCCCTCAGTTGATTAGGTGGATTAGCCTTATCATACAGTATGAATATCGTCTCAATGCACTTAAAGATAAGGGTTTTCAGGACCATAAGAACTTTTTTTAATATCGTTTGAGGTGTGACTTTGATATTTAAATTAACTATCTGAGTAAGTTGCTATCATATTTTGTAGTTTCAACTGAATGATTCATAATTTAAATATTCTTAACACAAAAAGGACATTTTTTAAGTTTCCCCAGAACAACAAAAAATGTTATGTGTACAGATACATTATATACACAGTCACATTATAATAAATACACATTACCACATTATATTATATACTTAGTTTTGGCATATTGAATATATCCAGACAGCTTGCCATGCTCTGCTGTACAGGCTGTGTACTCTTAGCTTGCTGGGCTAAGCAATGCCAGGAGTAATTCGAGTGCAGAGCCAGAGTAGCCCCTGAGAACCGCTGAGGTGTGATATTGCCTCCACCCTGAAGGCAGGTCATACCTTCAGCTGCTCCAGTGCGGCAGGACACATGGCCTGTGCCTGGTTGGCGCCACTGGTGGTCCTTGCTGAGCGAGTAACATGGCCACGGTAAAAGATGCTGAAGAAAGATGACCGCCAGGTGTCTGTAATACAGTGTCTCGCACGGGTCTGAGAGCCCGCCGGAAGTAGGCTAGGAACGGGGCCTCAAGCCAAGTGACTCCCCAACCTCACTGTCACTGCTCACCGCACCGCGTGCCCGCATGGCCAGTCCTGGCAGCAATGATGTCACCTAGGTCAAGAAGTCCTAGGCGCAGTTATGTACCTAGGCAGCAATTATGGGCGTACCTGGGTTGAGAAGTCAACATGATGAACCACCTAAAACCTGAGCTACAGGGAGGAAGAAAGCAGCATGGAATGCCTTAAAAATGACAAAGAAATAGCTAAAAAGACAAAGAACCTCCAGCTCTGGGCACATCTCTTCAACTCCACTATTCTCCCTGCATTAACATATGCCTCAGAGACCTGGGCCCTGTAAAGCAGGATGAGAATGCTATTTAGGCCTCCCAAAGAGGAATCGAAAGAGCTATGCTTGGAATATCACGCTCACTCAAGTGGAAGAAGTAATCCGAGCTCCAACCTCCATCGCTGTTCCAGAGTCAGGGACGCTGTCTCGTTTGCAAGGCATGGAAATCAGATGGGCTGGACATGTAATGCAATTTGGAGATGACCGCTGGACTAGAGCCATGACTCTGATCCCACGGGATGTCAAAAGATCACGTGGCTGCCCACCAGAAGATGGTCAGATTTCTTCGCAAGACCTTGAGCGAAGGGTTTGAGGCTCTTTTGTATTCCTGAGGCAGCCAGATGCCATTGGGCTACACTGGCACGTGATAGAGTCAAATGGAAATATTACTGGTGCCTGCTCGAGCAAATCGATGAATAACGGGATGTCAAGTGATCAAGTGCTATTATATAATATTACACATACAATATACATAATTGGATTATATATTATATGCAAATTACAAGCACTATATAGTTACATATTGTTTTTTAACTGTTTTAAAGTAAGTAATCTATCAAAATTTGAGGATGTTCAATTCATTTTCTTCTTTTCTGAGCACTGTATAACTGCCTTAACTAATAATAAAACTTTGTTTTAAATTTAATGTCATTTAATTTCACTTAATTAGAGTTTAAACTCATTAAACAAAAAACATTTAATTGCGTTTCAGCCCAATCACAAAAAAGTATGAGTGTGAATTATTTGGGAAGTCAAGGAGATGTAAGAACTTAAAAGGAACAAAAGAGCCACACTTGTCATAAGGGTGGAATGTTCATAATACAACTAATAAGCTTATAAGGCTAAAATAATAAGAAACCGATATTTCCCCCATTATTTTCCAACCGGTGAAGACAGAGCAAAAGCAGTCATTTGCATACTATGAAAGGATTCATCCAGAACCTCACCATATTGGCACCTTGACCTTAGACTTTATCTCCAAAACTATGAGAAATAAATGTCTGATCTTTTATTATCCAGCCCATGACATTTTACTAAAGCGGCATGAACAGGCTAAGATACTGTCCCATCTTCCTTCGTAGGCCAGTTTACAAAGCTTAGTTTCAACATCATCTTTCTTTATGTGAATGCCTGTATTTGTCTGAGGATTGAAAAATGGGCAAACTCTATAAAAAACAAATATACAAGAATATATTGTCACTATAAAAGTTGTGAGGTATATAACAAGTAAAATATGAAACCAATCTTTTCTGCCCTCACATATTCCTAATAGTGAGTATATCACTGTCATCTTAACAGTATGAAGTATTTCCTTTCAGTCTTTTGTCTGTGAAAATGTCATATCCAATTTTCGTTGTTGCTATTCTCTGGTGCAGTTTACACATAACCCTTTGTTACTCTCCACTGTGTACTCAAAGGATATTGCGTAGAATAATGACACTTAAATCTTTTGCTAGCTGGATGGGGATCTGTAGTTCATGCTTTGCATGCATCCCATTTATCCCCAGTATCACATTCCCTCCATCCCCAACACCACTGAGTTTGAGCCTCAGGATTCTTCATGTTACCTGGCCAACACTGACCACTGGTCTCAGTGATAACTGGGAGTGGTTCCCAATTTCACTAAATAGAAATTTCATTCCCCTAAATTTAAAAAGTAAACAGCTATTAATGCAAGTGGCTGCCAACTTGGACAGTTCATTTCTATTTAGTAGATTTTGAACAATGTGTTCTACTCTAATTTGGTAGGGTTTAATTGCAGAAGCCAGTGCATCAATTGCAGTGATGACAGATTACATTTGGACAGCATTAGAATCCTCTCTTCAGCAAAAAATGTGTAGATCAAGTTTAATTGCATGCAAATTTAAGCAAAAGTACAAACACTGCAATGAGTGAACTGAAAGGACATTTTTCATAGGCAATATAAATAACATTTGTTTTTTAAATGTTATACTAAAATTAAGACAGAAGAGGGGAAAATCCTTCCCAGAGGTGAAAGTAGCCAAGAATTCATTGTAAAATATTTCCCTTTCTCTCAATCAGTCAGGGAACAGAAGCAGGATAAGAGATAAAGAAGGCTAATGGATGTTCCAGGAGACTCATTGTTTCAGTGTGCAAGTGTGGAAAGAGAGAAATGTGGGCAATGGTGACAAAACCACTGAGTTTCAGAGGTAAAGCCAACAGAGACCTGGCTCCAAAACACAAGTCCCACTGGTGTTTGCCGGAACTCTGGAATTCACAAATTGACTCTTCCTTTGACAGCATTGAATGAAAACATTTCAAATAGTTTCATGACTATGGTCAGCACTTAAGAGTTATTATTTTATGCCGCTCTACTTGAAAACCAGAAACACAGACAAAAAAACATCCCAGATCTGTCTTTATTGTAATCATGTATGGCAGGTTATGAATGTAAATTCTTTGACAAGAGATGAAAATATACCCCCTGGGACACAAATTGAATTATGGCCCTGAAAATCTCATTTTGTATGAGTTTAGAAAGTGTATGCACCTGTCATTCTATTTAGCACTTATTCATCACTTTTTCCCACTGGTGATGATGAGCTTTTTAGTCTGAAATATAAATTCCTTTCTCATGCAATTCTTATAACTTATTTTCACTGGTATAGAGATCATCTGGCAACTTTTTTGCATATTTATATCCTGGTCTTTAAAAATCTGAATACTTCTGAATCTGAGCAAATATTACAGAGAATAAAGCATTTGCCTTGTATATGGCAAATCCCAGTTCAGTCCTGTCTTGGATGGTTTCTGGAATACTGACAGAAATGATCCCCATGCACAGAGCCAGGAGAAAGCCCTGAAAAAAGTCAGATATGGCCTATCTCCTTCCTGCAAATAAAAATGTGTATACTTCAGCACGTATTTCTGATTTTTAAAGGAGGAAAAAGGAGATATTGTTTAGTTTACTTATACATATTGACATTTTATTGCTGCTTGAATCATTAAATTAAAAAAAATTGTCAGACTAAAGAGACAGTTGGTAGCATGCTTGCTTACTTTGCATGCATTTGACCTAGGTTTTGATTCCTGGCACCTTGCACAGTCCACTATGAACCTCCACAAATGATCTAAAGCCAGGAGTAAATCCTTTGCATAGCCAGGTATGCTTCCAAAAACCACAAAACAAACAAAAACAAAACAAAAAAACAAAAGAAACACATTGCCTTATTGACTGTTTGCTTGTCTAGAACAGTGCCCACAGCATTTTTTTAGAGGAAAAACAGAACTTATTAAGACACATTAATATATGTTTCTACAAGTGCCTTCTGACTAAAGGATAAAGCATGTGGGGATGGCCATAATGCACTGACTATTCCTTCTTAGCTTAACTTGCAGAATCAAATAAATGACACATACTGAGTTACAGGAGCTATGGAAAAGGAATGTCAAAATTACCCAAATGAGAGAAGTAACCTTTTGACTTTTTATTTGAGTTTCAAAATCATACTTTAAACCAGAAAAAAATTGTTTTCTATTTGGTAAATACTTAATAAGACATTTTATTTATACTTAGTCTTATTTTATATACCTATGATGATATACTTTTAATGCTTGTTTCTTCACTTGGCATAAAACAGGTTCCTATTGCTTCATAATTTCTAGAAGTATTTCCACTTTCAATATACTTTTAGACAGAGTAATTATAAATGTTTAAGAAATATAAGAGTAGTTTTCTGTTTCTATTTTATTTAGAACTAATGCCACCTCTTAAGTAGTAGTTTAATAGGAAAAATAAGATAAATTCAAATCTGTAAAAATGTTCTTTATCTCCTTTAGAATAATGAAGAAGGAATGTAAGATTATCTTTAAATTCTCAAATTTCAACTCAACTGTACCCATATTTATTTCTGAAATCTTAAGTAAATGGGAAATCCCTGAGCTTATTAGACACCAAAGGAGTAAAGACACTTGTCCTTCAGGGTAGAAGGTAAATAATCTCTTGTCCTTTGTTTGGGAGAGCAAATGAGGGATGGAAAGATTGATAAGGGTAAGGGACTGTTGCTCTCAAGGTGGGCTAGAGTAGTCTAAATGTCTTGAATGGAAAACACTTTTTCCTCTATTCTACTAAGGCAAAGCCTAGGAGTTTGTTAGTTATTAATGAAATAAAAAGAAGGAAGCAGATTCAAGATATAAGAGAAAATCTATAGGATTAGGGATTGCCCTGCAGATGATAAGCTATCAAAGAATGGTTACAGAAATTAGCAAGAAAAACTGTCCTTTGGTGGAACTTCAAAGAACAATTTTAGTAAAATTTGACAATAACTTCACACTATTAAAAAGTAGAGAATATGTGAAAATTTATCAGAACATTTCAATCATTGGGATTTTGATTGTAGATAGATTTTGATTATAGCTTGTTAATTTGTATTGGAGACGTAAGAAAATTACAGAAATTAGCAGCTGTAGGTTCTTGGAGCATGCACATTATCTCTTTTTATTGTTTGTTTCTGGTCTACAATCAAAGGTGCTCAAGCCTTACTCTTGGTTATTAGTATTATTTTTGTTATTATTATTTTAATAATAATTTTAATAACAATTTTTTTTCAATCCATTCCAGGTATGCTGAACCAGAGATTCTTAGACATGGGGCAGAGCTGCTACTTGCACTCCCTGTGCCCAGACGCTCATGAGGCGCCCGGAAGCATGGTGGAGTTCTAGCCCTGGCCTGCCACCCCTGCAGAGCCTCACAACAAGCCAAACGACCCCCGACTCCATGGGGGCCGCCATTTTCCACATCCAGACGTCTTTCTTGCACAACTCCACCCAGCAGACCAGTCTATCACAGCCTGGATCATCGACACCCACCCTGCAGCAGTTTTTTTTTTTCAAACCGGCCCAGGTATGCTGAACCAGAGATTCTCAGACATGGGGCAGAGCTACTACTTGCTCTCCCTGTGCCCAGATTCTCATGATGCGCCCAGGAGGCATGGCGGGGTTCTAGCCCTGGCCTGCCACCCCAGCAGAGCCTCACAACAAGCCAGACAACTCCCCCTTCTCCATGGGCCCTGCCATTTTCCACATCTGTACTTCTCTTTCTTCACAACTCCACCCAGCAGACCAGACAATCACAGCCCGGCTGGTGCAGCCACTGTGGCTGCGTGGTTCATCAACAATTGCTTTATTTAGAGGGGACTACAAGACTATGCCACCTGCACGGCAAGCCTGGCAAGCTGCTCGTTTCATGTTTGATATGCCAAATACCAGTAACATTTATATTAGGTCATTCCGATGACCTAATATAATGGTTTGAGGCTCTTTATGTTCCTGGAGCAAGCAGATGCCTTTGGGTTCTACTAGCATGAGACAGGACATATGGAGATATTACGTTGTGCCCGCTCTAGCAAATAGATGATGAATGGGAAGATAGTGATTAGTTATAGTGATTATTCATTATTTTTAATTGAGTCACAGTGAGATACTCAGTTATACAATTCATGATTAGATTTCAGTCATATCATATTACAACACTGGTATGGCACACAGTGTTTCAAGACCAATCCCTTCATCAGTGTTCATACGTCTTCCCTCTATCAGTGGCCCCATTTGCCCCACCCTGAAAAAATGATGATCTTATAAATTTTATGATTTTATAATTATAATTTTATGATACTCTTAAGTTCAGTAAGTAAAATCAATAACACAGATGGTCCAATCTGCATGTAACAACTCAGTAAAAGGTCATGACTTTATCAATAGCATTCCTATATATATATATATATATATATGTATATATATTTATATATATATGATGCAATCTGAATTATAATTACTGCCTGCTTAAGGAGCAGGCATGGGGCTGGGGGTTGGGAAACAAGGGGTCTTTGGTGGCAGTAAGGGCACATTGATGGTGGGACTGGTTTTGAAATGTTGAAAACTTAAAACAACTGTACTGTAGAACAACTTTGTAAATCACAGTGTTAAAATAAATTTGAAAATTAGAGTTAAAAATTAAAAAAAATTATAAAAGCAAAAGTTGATCTGCTTCTACAAGAGGCTTTATATATAAGTATGTACTTGCTTTGTCATTTGCAGGAATCTTGCGGATAGGGTTTCATGATACTTCACAAACTCTCAGCACCACCCCTCCCTCCTGGTTGAACACTTTCCTCCACCATAGATGCTGTCCCCTCCTTTCCTATCCTCCAGCCTCCCTCAGGTGGCATATTCCCTAGAGAATATGAGCTATCATGTCCTTTTCCATTACCTTCGAGTACTTGTCATTTGGTCATTATGTTTCTTATACCCTGCATATGAGAGACATGATTTTGTGTTGCCCTTTTACTAACTTCATTCATTATGTTATCTACCATGTAACAGCAAATTCATTGACTTAATTGCATCCCCTGCACTTGGATTGATAGTATTGATATCTTTAAAATGCCAATACTCCCCCAAATCATTGCGCTCATTCAGTGCAGTCCCTATAAAGATGTCCATGACCCTTTTCAAATAAATAGATCAAACGCTCCTGAAATACATACAGAAACAAAAACCCCCTGAAGACCTAAAGCCATCCTTGGGAAATAGGACATGGAAGGTATTATTTTCCCCAGTTTCAAACTGGAGCACAAAATGATAGTATTTAAAAAATATGGTGTTGGGATAAAGGCAGACCCCAGATCAATGAAAGAATTGAGTACCCTGAGATTGACCCTCACATATATGATCAGTCAATCGACAATAAAGCAGCAATAAATATGAAGTGGAACAAGGAAAGCTTCTTCAATTAGTGATACTGGGAAAATTGGTCAGTTTCATGAAAAAAATGAACACAGAACTTTTTCTAACAAGACACACAAACTTCAAACAAAATGGATTAATGACAGTAATATTAGACTTGAATTATATGGTACATACAAGAACATGTAGACAAAAAGTCTCTTGCCAGTGGAGTTAAAGGCATCTTTAAGGATGAAACACAATTGACTAAGCAAATTGAAGCAAAGATAAACAAATGGAACTACATGAATTGAAAAAGTTTCTGCACTTCAAGGGAAATAATACACAGGATACAAAGAAAGCCCATGGAAGAGGAGAAATTATTTAACCAACTTTCATATGATAAGGGTAATATCAAGATAGATAAGGCAATGGTATGAATTTTTACCAAAAAAAAAACACCTAGCCCACAAAAAATGAGAGTATGAAACTGAAATTCTCACAGAATATATGCAAATGGACAAAAACCACATGAAAAAATGCTCTGCATCTCTAATCACCAGGAAGATGCAAGTAAAATTAATAATGAGATATCATCTGACACCACAGAGGCTAACACACATCAAAAAGAGCATGAACATCCAGTGCTCCCATGGATGCAAGGAGAAAGGAAGTCTCATTCACTACTAGTGAGAATGTCAACTCAGTTAAACCTTCTGTAAAACAATATGGGCATTGTTAAAAATATGTAGGAATTGAGCTTTCATTTGACCCAGAAACCCTATGTCTTGTAACATACCCTACACCTGAAGGATCCAAAAACAATGTGAAGAAAAGACATCTGCACCCCTATGTTCCTTTGCATTATTATTCACAATAACCCAAATCTGGAAACAATCCAAGTTTACAAGAGTAGATGACTGGGTAAAGATGCAAAGGTACATTTAAAAATAAAACAGCCAAGGGGCTGGAGCGATAGCCCAGCGGGTAGGGCGTTTGCCTTGCTACGCGGCCTGTACGGCCTGGGTTCGATCCCGGCATCCCATATGGTCCCCTGAGCATCGCCAGGAGTGGTTCCTGAGTGCAGAGCCAGAGGTAACCCTGAGCATCGCTAGGTGTGACCCAAAAGCAAAAATAAATAAATAAATAAATAAATAAATAAAACAGCCAAGGAAATACTACAAAGATACACAATGGAATACTACTCGGTCCAAAAAAAAAAAAAAAAAGTCTCTCCTCAGTTTTTAAGGAACTTTGTGATTTTGCTAGGTTCAACTAGACAATCCAGGATATGCTTCCTATCTCAAAAATCTTAATTGCTTTTCCATATCTTCATAAACTTGATTGTCAAGTAAGGAGAAACAGGTAGTATACACAGGTACTGCAATGAATAGGATGTAGAAATCTATTGGAAATATTTTATATATAAATAAGACTAGAAAATTTATGAGGAAAAGTCTGGATTTCTAATAATAAGAACTATAAGTATGCAACAAGTTAATTCAGCAGTTAAGTATGAAATTTTAAAAAAGGTCAGAGATAGGTTATTCTCTTAAGCAGTGGAAAGCAGGAAGAAAATATGTAGTTATAGATACATAGTAATAAGTGTAAAGATAGCTATTTGCATCTATCTATGTTTACATCTGTACATTGTATCTATCTATATATTTATATCCATCTATATATTTGTATCTACCTATATTTAGGCATATAAGTTTATCTGTAAGTTACTAGCCAGAGAAAGACAGAGGTGAAAGAGAAAGGAGAGAAAGGAGAGATAGACAGATGCTAAAATGGAGGGAGAAGGTGAAAATATGCTATAATCCCTGAAGGAGTCATAATTGTAAGTTGAAGAGGTGTGCCAAGGAAAGGGGTTAGTGAAAATCATTTAGGGATCTTGGTGAATTTTTGAAATGAGTACATAAAGTCAGGATACAATGATGATTAATAAGCAAACTATACTTGTAGTGACTGAGTATTTCACAGCTCTAAGCATACCTCTAACAGCTCTCATCACATGCAGAGAAAAGGAAAACAAACTCAAGAGAGAAGGTTGAGAGCTGATTTGTGATTTGATAAGTTTTTAAATGATTTAGACTGCACTGATATTTAAGCACTGAGGTTTCATGTGTTGCATTTTGTTATATCATCATACATAGAAGTTAGCATATCTAGACATTTATTCATTAATTTTATATAAATTAATTTAATTAAAGAATCTTAGCTCTAACATTGCATTTTTTGTGCAGATACCTATAACCTTCAAGTAATATATATCACTGTATCACTGTCTTCCCGTTCATCATCAATTTGCTCGAGCAGGCACCAGTAACATCTCCATAGGTCCTGTCTCATACAAGTAGAGCCCAAGGGCACCTGCTTGCTCCAGGAACATAAAGAGCCTCAAACCATTCCATCAGGTCATGGAAATGAGGTCCATAATTGTTACTGGTATTAGGCATATTAAATACAACACGGGGTAGCTTGCCAGGCTCTGCCATGCGGGTAGCATACTCATCTCTAAATCCAGCATTTATTGATGAACCGCGTGGCCACAAGAGGCTGTTCGAGGCCGGCTGTGATAGGCTGGTCTGCTGGGTGGAGTTCTGATAAGGGGGAAGTCCGGATGTGGAAAATGGAGGCCCTCATGGAGTGGGTGGTCGTCTGGCTTGCTGTGAAGCTCTGCTGGGGTGGTGGGCCAGGGCTAGAACCTGCCTTCCCTCCTAGGCGCCTCGTGAGCGGCTGGGCACAGGGAGAGCCAGTAGCAGCTAGCTCTGCCCCATGACTGTGAGTCTCTGGATCAGCATACCTGGGCGGATTTAAAAAAAGACTGCTGCTTGGGTCCGAGCGATAGCTCAGCAGGTAGGGCGTTTGTCTTGCAGGCGGCTGGCCTGTGCTGGCCCAGGCTCAATCCACAGCATTTCATATGGTCCCCCGAGCACCGCCAGGAGTAATTCCTGAGTGCAGAATGAGGAGTAACCCCTGAGCATTGCCGGGTGTAACCCAAAAAGCAAAAAAAAGGAAGAAAATGTCAGTCACCTACAAAGACTGTTGGGAGTGGCATGTATCCTGTCTAGTTATCCTATGAATATTCATGATACAGGAAGCATGTGAATACCAGTGACCAAGAGGAAACTGGAACCCCACATTTGTGGAGACTTGCATCTGCTGTCTTCATACGAAACATCAGAGTACTGAGCCAACATGGGGAAATACACCTTTTTTTCTATTATGTTTGTGTTGTTTATACTTTATACATCGGGAGTACTTTGCCTTACTAGGTGCATTTAATATATAACTATATATATATATTTGAAATATATATAACTATATATATATTTGAAATATATATATATATATATATATATATATATATATATATATATATATATATATATATCTGAATCCCTAAACAATCTCTCTTGATACTGTATAAGAACACTGGCTTTTATTTCAGGGGGATGGGGACACACTAGGTGTTGCTCAGGAGTTACTTCTGCTGTACACTCCGGAAATGCTCCTTGCTGTGTTTGGGGTACCGTATAGTAGCTGGAAAGTGAATCCAAGTCTGCAACATGCAAGATGAGAGCAATGGTTTTTAAATCAGACATTCCTACCTGTATAATATTGACATTATCTAATAAATCACTAATATGATTTCATGCCATACTTCCCTAATGTGTAAAGAGAGGTAATACTTAAATTTTGAGTTCTAAGATTATAAGGACTATAACATTTTAATAATATTATGATATTTTATAGCAGTATAAATAAAAAACATCTCAAAATCCTTAATGTACTTTTGACCAAAAAATGTTGTTAACTATTTCTAAAAAAAACATTCTTTTTTTCACTTTACAGTCAAAAAATGATATATTTGAGAGATTTCCTTTGGGTTTCACAGTAAATTGATAAAGTAATGATTTCACATTTGGATCTTTTCTTAATATCTAATGGAAGTAAAATAACTTCCAGATTATTTCAAATGCACCGAAAACATAAATAGCAATAGTTTGCCAGCTGCAAAATTGATGCTGGAGGTACTTAAATGGCATGCAAACTTTTGAATGCTCATAATCACAAGCCATTTCAGCGCTGCCACTTGGCTGAAAACATGAGTTAATGCTTTAAAGAAAGTGGAACAGGAGAAGCATCCCTCCTTTGAGGTAGCTTACAAGATTGTGGGTGGGATTTTGAGTTACCAAGTAACTCATCGGTGTGGATTTTAAGATTCATGGACCTATGATGCTTGAACAACCTCTTGATAATTTCATTAGTGGTTTTGTGTGTGTGTGTGTGTGTGGAATGAACTTGAAAGTGACAAAGCTATATGTCTCATTTATTTTCTTAAATAAATTAGCATTTCATAGCAGAATTGCAAACTGCAATTATTTGCTGCACTTTGAAATAGCATTTAGTGAAGTTCCTCCATTCCATCCCATCTTCCATACCCACTGTGCACTGAAAAACAGTTAATAGAAATTTATTAAATTCTAATACTTGCCATTCTCCCTTCTTCAGATAACACAAAACAAAGGGAAACAGAAAAGAAAGCTTTTATTCTGGGTATTTCTTTTGGCACAAAACATCTGTCAGCATCTTTTTGTTTGCATATCCTCAGCGGCACTCCAGAGCACCGCATTTGTCCCCAAGCTGCTGTATCAGGACTCACAGATTCGCCTTCATTTGCTTAACGACACACTGAGATTTGGCATGTGAGCTGCTCCTCTTAATTTCTTTGTCGTTATCCAGGCCAGCGCCTTCATTTATCCGTCTTCCATGCCTCGTCTTTCAGATGAAACCATAGTGCCATGCTCTTCTGCTGGTCCCAAGATGCTGAGATCCACTGAAAACAATATGGAGGAATCTCTTACAGAGACCACCTAGTAGTTAGGTTTTATTTTGTATGTGTTTACCTTCCACTCTTTCCTTTATTTCCCTTCTCCAAAGATAGAACCTGACTTAAAGAAATTAGTATTGAAAATGAAATAAAGAACCTGCCATGGAGGAGGGCTGGGGGAGGGGGGGAACCGGGGACGTTGGTGGTGGAAGATGGGCACTGGTGGCGGGATGGGTGCTGGAACACTGTATGACCAAAACCCAAATATGAACTTTTTAATTGTATATCTTTGTAATTGTAAAAATAAAAAAAATTTAAGAAAGAAAAAGAAAATGAAGTAATCATTTTAGGAAAAAAGTTTCACTTCAGGAAACTTTTTTTGTGGGGGGGGAGTGTTTGTTTCTTTAACAAACTGTCTTCTTACTTATAAATGTCTCTCTCTCTCTGTCTCTCTATCTCTGTATGTCTCTCTGACTCTGATTGTCTCTGTCTCTGTCTCAGTATCTCTCTCTCTCTCTTTTTCGGTCTGGTAGGGAACCTCCCAAGTGGTGTTCAAGAGGCCTAAAGCTACTACTTAGTCACCTTTGTTGGTTGTTGAGTGTGAGGCATCTCCGCAGTGCCTGAGGGATTCCTAGCTGACCTGGTGAAGACCCTATGGTGCTGGGGTCAGGGACAGGCCAAGCAGGTGAAGTAGACACTGCATAATTTCCCCAGTTCTGGAAAAAATATTTCCCTCTGCCTTTACTTCCCACTGCTTCAAGAACATGGGCAGATGTTCTGTTTTTCTCTTTCTCATTTATCTTTAGCATTATTCTTCTACTATCTCTTGGCCTGAAACATTTTCAGGTCTTTCTCATCTTAAACAGTAAAAGAAAGCTTTTTCTAAATTCCACCTCTCTCATCTGTGTTTGTGTCTGTGGCTCTTTAGGCCATACCTGAGGGTACTCAGTACTTACTCCTGCTCTGTTTTCAAGGATGACTGGAGCCAGGGCTCAGAGGATCAATCATGGGGGTCAAACAAACAGGGGCTGGCCAGGTGATTGTTTAAGATAAGGAGAGGAGAAAGGAGAAAGGAGAAAACAACAGGCTGGGATTCTGCCTTTGGCCTGTAGCCCAGGACAGGATCCCTTTCTGAGGGACGGTCCCCTGATAGTTTGTCCGAGGGGAGGAGTTTTCCTCAACTCATTTTTTCGAATGAATTAAAGTCCATACCTCTTGTAACTCTCTTCCCTCAACTTTCTACCAGATTTGGCTTGAGCTGTGGGGTGAGGTGGTATGAACAGTGAGCAGAGATTAAAATGAAAGAGATTTAGACTTTCAAGAACCTCTGGTTCCTTTGTTGAACATTTGGTGGGAACAGTCATAGGCCCCAAAGCGTGTTAGGAACCATGAAAACCCCATTTGATTAGGAACCCGAAAACACCATTATCTTTTGGAGGCCCCAGTGAGCCCCAATATCAATGGCCCCTACAATTCACTATTTTAAGCATGATTTCACATCTAATACTTCACTTCTAATACTGCAGAATCCTCTAACTTGGATAGAGATCCCAACTGGCAAATTTTTAAGGTAATTTTTCAACCATATCTTGGTTGAGCTTTCTAAAATAATTGAGGTTGTTGGTTATTTTCTTTGTCATCATTTTTTCTTATTTTTCTTTAGTATTTTTCATCTACTACTTGCATACTTGTTTTTCTTCAGCCGCTTCTTAAAGGATGTGATGTTAATTGATTTGCATACAAACTTCTCTCCTATCAATAAGCGGGTGCGTCTCAAGCACTCACTGGTCCATACTTATTTTATTGTTTCTAGATTTGTATGTTTCAGTTTGCTCACTTGACCACTTGAAAATGCTGCTAAGATGTGCCAAATTTCAAATTATTTAAATTAAAATATTTCATAACTTATTTTATCTTCATACTAGTCTAACTTTTATGTTTGTTTAGGGGCCACACCTAACAATGCTCCAGAGTTAATCCTTGCTGGATACTCAGGAATTACTCCTGGCAGTGCTAGAGCTTCATATGGGAGGTCAGGGATCACACCCTGGTCCGTCATGTGCAAAGCAAATGACAGACCTACTGTACTATGACTCCAGTCCTGTCTGTTAGGCTAAGTTTAAAAAGAAGAAACTAAATTATATTTACTTTGATGTTACCAATAACATTTGATGCTGAGTGAAAGATCAAATATGAGAAGTAAATATATTTTACAATCCTCTTATCAATGAATACTATATTTTGAGTTGAATGTTGAAATTAACATAAAATCTTTCTATGAATTCTTAGTAGTAAAAAAATAAGATATTTTTACTATTTCAAAAAAATAAATCGGTGGTGGGAATGGGGCACTGGTGGAGGGATGGGTGCTGGAATACTGTATGGCTGTGAACCAATTATGAACACCTATTTTTTAACATTTTATTATACCACCGTGAGATATACAATTACAATGCTGTTCACGCTTGGGGGTTTCGGTCACACAGTGTTCCAGCACCCCGCCCTCCACCAGTGCCCCCAGCCACCACCCATGTCCCCAATTCCCTCCCCCTCCCACATCCTGCCTAAATGGCAGGTTCTTTATCTCCTCTCCTCTCCCTCTCTCTCTCCTCCTTCTCCCACACATTGTGGGTTGCACTCACGTACACTTAGAAGCCATCATTTGCATTTTTTTGTCTGTATTTAATGCTCAGTTCTATGTTAGCATCAGAACTTTAGACATTTATTCACACATGTTCCCTTCTCTATCTAAACTAACCTCTGACTCCCACACGCTTGTGGTAATTTCCACTTTCGGTAAGATCACCTAGTATATTTATGTCATGCAAATAAATGCAGTCATTCTATGTCTCTCTCTTTCCTTCTGACTAATTTCACTCAACATGATTCTTTCCATATCCATCCATTTATAGCAAAATTTCATAACTTCATTTTTTCTGACAGCTGCATAGTATTCCATTGTGTAGATGTACCACAGTTTCTTTATCCAGTCATCAGTTCTCGGGCATACTGGTTGTTTCAGGTTCTGGCTATTGTGAATAGTGCTGCTATGAAAATAAAAGTGCGGATTGTGTTTCCGCTGTGTGTTTTGGCTTTCAGGGTATATTCCCAAGAGCGGTATGGCTGGGTCAAAGGGGAGCTCAATTTCTAGTCTTTGGAGGAATGTCCATATTGTTTTCCAGAAAGGTTGTACAAGTCGACATTCCCACCAACAGTGTATGAGAGTCCCCTTTTCCCCCACATCCACGCCAGCACTTGTTGCTTTTACCCTTTTGGATATGGGCCATTCTCTGTGGTGTGAGGTGATATCTCATTGTTGTTTTGATTTGCATCTCTCTGATGATTAGTGATGATGAGCATTTTCTCATATGCCTTTTGGCCATTCGGATTTCTTCCTTGTCAAAGTTTCTGTTCATCTCCTCTCCCCATTTTCTAATGGGGTTGGCTGTTTTTTCTTATGTATTTGTACCAGTGCCTGATATATCCTGGATATTAACCCCTTATCAGATGGGTATTGGGTGAATATTCTTTCCCATTCTGTCGACTGTCTTTCTATCTTGGTCACTGTTTCTTTCGAGGTGCAGAAGCTCTTCAGTTTCATGTAGTCCCATATATTTATATTTTCTTCTAGTTGCTTTGTTAATGGTGTTTCACCTTTGAAGATGTCTTTAGCATCGATGTCGTGGAGGGTTTTTCCTATATTTTCTTCAACGTACTTTATGGATTCAGGTCTGACATTGAGATCTTTAATCCATTTTGATCTGATTTTTTGTGCAAGGTGTTAGACACAGGTTCAAATTCATTTTTTTACATGTAGCTGTCCAGTTTTCCCAGCACCACTTGTTGAAGAGGCTTTCCTTACTCCAGTTTGGACTCTTTGCACCTTTATCAAAGATTAACTGATCATGTCTTTGAGGATGGGTGTCAGGATACTCAACTCTATTCCATAGGTCCACCGGTCTGTTTTTATTCCAGTACCACTCTGTTTTAATTACTGCTGCTTTGTAGTACAGTTTGAGGTTGGGAAAGGCGATGCCTCCCATCTTCTTCTTCCCAAGGATTGCTTTAGCTATCCGTGGGGGTTTGTTATTCCATACAAATTTCAGAAGTGTTTGGTCAATTTCTTTAAAGAATGTCATGGGAATCCTTATAGGAACCGCATTGAATCTGTACAAAGCTCTAGGGAGTATTACCATCTTGACAATGTTAATTCTCCCCATCCAGGAGCAGGGAATGTGAACACCTTTGTAATTGTATATCTCACGGTGATATAATAAAAATTTTTTAAAAAGAATGTCCTATGTGGTAAAGAGGTTGATTGGGTGGTGGTAGGTGGTAGCTTGAAGTTTGATGATGGCCACAGTATGGTATTGTACATTTGATATGGTATAAACCTTTATTCCTTAAACAAATACAAACTATCACACCAGTGGTTTTTTTTCAGTAAAATTAAAAAAGTCATACACAGTAAGTTATAAATGCACAGTTTAGTTTAATGTCTGTTGATGTACTCAGGATGTATACAACTGTTGAAAATGTTTACGGCTCATGTAAAATATGAAAACTTTCTCTACATGTAAGTATCTGTAAGACTCTTTTGTTTTCACTTTTGTTGACACCCACACCCATTGGTATAGTGCTCAGAGGTTGCTCCCAACAGTGCTCAGGGGACTATATGGTACTGAAGATTGAAACTGGAGTTTCTACATGTAAAGCATGTGCTTTAGTCCTTATTACCACCTTCAAGAAGCTGGAATCTTCTTATGGAGGAAGTACAATGGATTGATGATAAGTAACCTTGGACTAGTATAGAAGCCAATAAACTACAGCTGTTGTTGACAAAACAAACATGGCTTATCCTTTACTTTTGTTTGCAAGCAAGCTAAATATGTTGTTTACTTTTTAAAAGGGTTGTTAAAAGAAGAGTTAAAAAGAATAAGGGTGCAGGTTGGAGGAAGATGAAAAGATTCTTTGAATTAGCCAAATTCAGTAATATCAAATTATATAAGAATTTTAATATGCTTATTTTAATCAGAGTCCAAACTAAAATGTGTGTGCTTATAGTTCTATTAGATCACTTGTCACGTGTCACTTGTCTTCTCATTGTTCATCAATTTGCTATATCGGATACTGTCAGGGCGCTCCGCCGGGGTCCCCGACAGTGCCGTGAGCGTAGTTCCCTTCTACCTCCGAGCCGGCGAGGAATGGATGAAGCACTCTGGAATCCGATGCAGTTTTAAAAGGCTTTACTTATCACAGGTTCAGGCATACAAATCAGCAAAAGTAAAAGCCCGAGTGCTTAGGATTCCAGGCTAGAACCCCAGACACGTGTAGGCCAAGATGGCGGCCACCACGTGTAAAAGGGGAAAATAAGACTTCCAAGGAGGGTGAGCGCTCACAAAGAGAGAGAGAGCCCAACAAGAAGCGCGAGTGAAAACCGGCTCGTTTATACCCCTGCAGCTCAGACCTTCCTCCCACTGTTATGGAAAGCAGGGAGGGTCAAATGCCCTTAGGTAATCCCTCCCTGCACCTCACCTAGGCCCTTTAGTATGCTAATGTTTTGAGCCAAGATCTGCCTGGGAATGCCTTTGTAGTGTAGAGAAGGGGGTTTCTGAGATGGCATGTCTCTGTACCAAAGACCAACACCAATGCCAGTTAAATATTTATCCAAGCCTTCACAAGTCTCTTCTACTTCATTGTAGTTTTATATTTTAGTTGCCTTTGAGTATATCAGGGGAGCCATGCTTGTTTGCTTGGAAGCAAACAGCATTTCTCTCTGGTCTAATTACTTAGGTGTCCTACGTGGCCAGGCTAATATGCTGGTAAGATCTAGCTAGTCCCACAATGATTGTGGTAGCATGGGGAAAATATTTATACCAGCTAGTACAGCATACATGGTCGGATAAACTGCCACATTTAGACTACCCCCTTATCTCCGAAGTGATTTGCAGGAGGCAATCCAGAGCAGATGCAGCGGCCCTTAGGAGTCCTGCAACAGGATACCAGTAACATCCACATATGTCTTGTCACATGCTAGTGTAGCCCAAGGGTATCTGCTTGCTCCAGGAACATGTAGACCCTCACACCAATCCTTCAGGTCATGGGAATGAGGTCTATGACTGTTACTGTTTTTTGGCATATCAAATATGACACGGGTAGCTTGCCAGGCTCTGCCGTGCAGGAGAATGATCATTACAGTGTATAAATATGAAAGATCCTGGGAAGGACCTTGTCCTAACTTCCATTATTGTCTAAGAATGTTGCGCCAGCGCAGATGTGGGTCTGGAGTGTCTCTCTTCTGGTTGCTGGGTGTGGTGGCTGGGAGCTTGCTCTCATCTAAGCCCTCCAACATGGAGGTGGAGGAATGGGAGAAGGAGCCCAAATCCCTGCTCCAAGTGTAGTTCTATTAGATAATTTCTTATAATCTTTCCAATTAGTTGTCTAATATATACAACATATGCTAGGATTATAGTCTGGATATGGACAACATATCCCTGAAAGTCACCTTTAGCATAAATCCAGAGAGAGCTTTCTAAGCTTCATGGTGTAGGTAAGAGTTTTTCTGTTACTGATGGAGCGCGCGCGTGGTTCATCAATAAATGCTGGACTTAGAGATGCCTACAAGAGTATGCTTCCTGCAGAGCCGGCAAGCACCCGGTTGTATTTGTATATGCAAATACCAGTAACAATTATAGACCACAGAATGGATTGAGGTCTTTATGTTCCGGGCAAGCGACGCTCACTAGATGAGACAGGACATATGGAGATGTTACTGGGCCCGCGACAAATCGATGAAGAACGGGAAGACAGTGATACAGTGATGCTAACATACACTAGTTTTTCTCATTATGAAAAGTAATTAAATATTATTGTCATATCAGAGACCTTACCAGTTGCAGACAGAGGTACAGAGATGATTAAAGTGAAAAAATAGGAGAAGTTTATAAGGGTGTGCTCGAGGACAGACCCTTCTGGATCCTGGCGAGGACGGGGGGTGGGGGTGGGGGGGTGTAGAGGTGCACCCTGGGAAAGGTTAAGTGGGGTTTAAGGCTGTCTTGGGCGGGCAAAAGGGAACAGAGACCATGGGACTGATGTGTTTGGTCCTGTCTTCTGTTATCTGTAAGGGGTTGAAGTGAGAAAGCATGGAATGCAGCCTGGTAGCTTCCTGGAGTCAGGTGGGCCATAATCCTGGGTTTGTGCTGGGGCACAGTGATGTTTGATTCTGGGAATGTCCCTACTTCTACAGCTGATTGCCATTTGGCCTGAGTGGTCACCATTTGATGCAAGCAAACCTTGCAATTATAATGCAGTGTTTAATAGCAGTTGGGAAAAACAATTAAGTCCTTTTAAAAAAATATTACTTGCTTGCTATAGTTTAAAGCACCCAAAGTTCCTGGTTAATGGATTGAAGCGATAGCCCAGTGGGTACAGCATTTGCCTTGCATGCGGCCGATCCGGGATTGATCCCCAGCATCCCATATGGTCCCCCCACAAGTGTCAGAAGTGACTCCTGAGTGCAGAGCCAGGAGTAACCCCTGAGTATCGCTAGGTGTGACCCAAAAAAGCAAAAAAAAAAAGTTCCTCATTAAACTAATAAATGCAAAACTTTACTATGAAATTGGTTCATTTTTTTATAGTTATCTGATTATTAATTTGTTTTATGCATAATTTTAGCATTTACAAATTATAGTTACTATAAGTTTTATATATAAGGTATCTTAGTAAGTTACAGACTAGTATTAAGTGAGCTATGTTATGATATGCTAAGGAACGTAGATGTTAATACTGTGATATATTTACAAGCATAGTTTCATCCACTACTAGATGACCTGGGTGAAATTTGTAGACTAGTTATGAAGAAGATTTTTTTTATCAGCTTCTTCCACTGCTTGATTCAACATTAAAGAAATTTCTAAGTTATATGGCTGCATTTTTTATGTGCATTCAGCTGAGATCAGCATTTTCTATATGTACACTTTTATGATGTGTGGAAAAAGGTTAATAAAATGAAGACTGGCAGGAGAAGCTAAGGGAGGCATATTATGGCAGATTCAATATCTTTTGGCTTCTTTCTTTCCTCTCCCTGTCCATCTCTTGTACATTATTTTTTATTAATTTCATGAGTATATGATCCCAAAACTAATATTCTAGATTAAGGAGCTAAACTGATAATGTTTAGAGAGAGACTAGAAAGGAATATATCATCTTCTTGTTCCTTTTTTTCCCTAGAGACTATATAAATCTATATAGGCCAGATGTCATTTTTCTGATTTAATAGAGTAAATATTACATTAAATGTGTGGTAAGTTGCTTGAATTTATGTACCAATGTAAATAAAATATTAAAAATATTGCCTTAATTAAAAATATGGTAAAACCACTTGAAACTTAAAACTTAAAACCAGCTGAAAACTTAATTGAAAATGAAAGGGTGGGCCTGGAAAGGTATAAGGGGGTTAGGTGCCCACCATAAACGCAGCTGATCCCAGTTCAACCCATGACACTGCATATGATTCTGTAATACCACCAGGAGTAATATTTGAGCACAGAGTGAGAAGTAAACACAAAAGCAGTACAGGTGGGTAGGGGTAGTTTAAGCCAGGCTATCCTCGCTTTCCAAAAAAAAAAAGTAGTGCTAGAGAGATAGCTCTGGGGACTATAACCATAGTTTTCAAACCCAGTCTTGTAGACTGGGTTTGAAATATTAAAGTATAGAGATGGACCAAAGCTAGTCCATCTCTTCAGAAGGATTAACAACACTGGTCTATTGCTGGTATAATTGCTGGTCTGTGGACTACTATGCAGGGCATACTGGTTAATAGGTATACAAAGGTTGAAGTATGCTGAACTAGAGAGAATTCCTCATGTGCAGGAAGCCCAGATTCAACTCTCAAAAATACATGATCCCTGGAGCACCTTTGGGAGTAATGAGCTGGTCTCTGAGAAACACAGGATGTGAACTAAAAATGAATGAAATAAAAAGAAATGGAGAAGGAAAGAAGAAAGGAAGGAAGGGAGAGAGATAGGATTTTCAGGGTGAGAATATATTCAATGTAAGTGTATTATATAATTGATAAAACACATTTTGCATCTGTTTGTTTTTCAAGGTTTGTTGACATAGAAAATCCACAAAAATAGTATATTATGAAAGAGATGATCTAGAAATCACAAAACTTTCACTAGTAGTAAGAAGACAAGGACTCTGAGTTTAAATATGACATACATAACCTATATAGAATTTTATAACTGAAAGGAGACACTCATGCAATCTTCTATATTAAAAGCAGAAATAGGAGAAATAGATTTCTTTCTTTAGGTCAGGGATAGACATTTGATCATAGCAAAGGATTGTGTGCAATATTTAAACACTGGGACTTCCTAGCACAAAACCCTTTGTAATTGGCAACCCATGAACTCTCCAGAAAAGATCATTTATACTTGATAGTCTATCATATACAAAATACTATTTGAATTTATTTTTGGTCAAATTCAAATATAATCTGAATGACTGTAAGTTTGGTTTTACTGCCTGGTAAGAATCCTTAACAACCAGAGTAAAATGGAGTAATTTTCAAGATTTTAGTAAACAAGGTTTCTTTTCAAGGTTGATAGGAAGTTAAGAAATCCAAAATGGACTGTGAAAATCACTGACTCAAACAGAAAATTTATGAAAATGGACCAAACCAAATTACATAGGCCCAAATCAAATCAACATTGCAAAAGATTTTCCAAAATACTTCTCAAGTGAAATTCAGAAGCAGCAACTGTTGGTTTACAAAATCACTCAGGTTTGCTCTGCAAATCAGCTTCTGTGAAGTGCAAAGCTAAGTCTTCCCATTCATACATATATTAACTGAAAATTATGGATGGGTTGGCTAAGTGGGAGAAAGTAATAAAAACATAATCATAGGATTTATAGAAAAGGAATGAGGCTTTTCAATATTTTAGCTACTGGTGAGTAGTAAATTATATAGCTTCCTGAATATTGACAGTCATACAAAGTATTGTTAAATTCCTTGTTGGCAAAAATAATAAATAAAATTCGACATAATAAATCCATGTATTCAATATTAATGAATCTTTTCCATATTGATACTGCTATTTGAAAAAAAAAATCAACCTAAGAGTTATCTGGGACAATACAGAATGGAATAATGAATAAAATTCAATAAGAATAAAAGAAATTCATGAAAATAATCTAATTACATTGTTATCAAATTTCTGAGATAGTGATGAAAATTTAAGAAATGTCAGACTATCTTTAGTGACTTTTTTTAAATTAAGTTTTGTTGTTGTTGTTGTTGTTGTTGTTGTTGTTGTTGTTTTGGAACTGCACTGCAGCTCGTAAGGCTTACTCTAGGCTCTGGATCTGAGATTAATTTTGAACATCTTGGGGACCGTAATGGAATGATAAACATTGAATTGGGGTCAACTTCATACTAAGCAAGCATCCTGTCTACTATACTATTTCTCTGGCCCTTTTCACTTACTGTCTTAAGGTAAACACA
Source organism: Cryptotis parvus (assembly GCA_021461705.1). NCBI lineage: Eukaryota > Metazoa > Chordata > Mammalia > Eulipotyphla > Soricidae > Cryptotis > Cryptotis parvus. Next base: position 28,542 of record JAJIBD010039020.1, on the reverse strand, counting down.
GTTGATAAATACTCCCTTTTAGAGAATACAATTTTCCAGGGCCATTGTGCTAGTACAGCAGGTAGGGCACTTGCTTTGTACCCAAGTCACTCGGGTTTAATCTCTGGAACCCATATGGTCTCTCAAACCCACTAGGAGTGACCCTCGAGCCAGGAATAGGACCTGAGCAACTCTTGGTGTGGTCCCCAAACAAACGAAAAAAACACAAAAAAAAGAAAAACAATTTCTAAGCTTATATTTAAGTCTTATCAGATCATTCTGTCAACTGATCCTTTTATGTATCTAACGTAAAGCTACTAACCTTTAATTTAAATCTTTTTTTTTTGTTCTGGTTAAAGCAAAGAAAGATAACTTTTTTTTTTTTTTTTTTTTTTTGCTCTTTGGGTCACACCCGGCGATGCTCAGGGGTTTCTCCTGGCTCTGCCTCAGGATTCTCTGGCGGTGCTTGGGGACCATATGGGATGCCGGAGATCGAACCCAGGCCTGCATGGGCCGGCCCTGTGCAAGGCAAACGCCCTACCAGCTGGACTATCGCTCCGGCCCCAAGAAAGATAACTTTTTATAACTTAAAAAAGTTTCTTTGGGTGTGACCCAAAGAGCAAAAAAAAAAAAAAAACACTTAAAAACTAAGCAAAAGAAACTCATGTAATTTTCAGAAAGATCATAAGGCACAAACTAGAACTATCTTTCCTTCATAGTAATTTATATTTTTATTGGTCTTTAATTTAATTTGTAAAATAAAAGAAATCAAAATTTTGAAATAATCTCATATTTTAAAAAATGACATAATTTTAAGGACTACACTAAAGATTTTGGAGGGTAGTAGTAGTTTTGTAAAGAGAAAAAATATATGCATGTTAATCTATTGTACAAATCAGATTTAAAGAGTAACATAAATGAAACCATATTCGATGTCATTCTGCTGGAAATTTAGTTATTGCTGTCTTTGTTTTTTCCTTTCTTTTGCACCCCTTTTTGAGTTTCTATTGTTTCATTTAGTCCTTAACTGCTTTCTAAAATATTAGGTGTTCAAGAGAAAACAAATTATAGAATATTTTTCAGGCTATTTGTGATTCCTGGAGACAGATGACTTAAATCTTATGGTATTGCTTGAATTTTGTGCAGTGAAAATTTGGATGTAACCCAAACAATTCAAATCCTGCTATATTGGGTCTCTGGTCTCTCACTGTCACTGTCACTGTCTTCCCATTTATCATCGATTTGCTCGAGCGGGCCCCAGTAACGTCTCCATATGTCCTGTCTCATGCTAGTGGAGCCCAAAGGCACCTGCTTGCTCCAGGAACATAAGAGCCTCAAACCATTCCATCAGGTCATGGGAATGAGGTCTATAATTGTTACTGGTATTTGGCATAACAAATACGACACAGGTAGCTTGCCAGGCTCTGCCGTTCAGGTAGCATATTCTCTGGTCTCTCACTCTGGAAAATTAATTCTGCTATCGAAAATGTTTATTGACATTTACATATTATGTATATTTATATATTATATGCTACTGGTTTAGAATAATATACATATTTGTGTTTATGGGTACAGTGTTAGCAACCATACCCACCACCAAGGTACCGATAAGCTTTCTCCAGCAGTCTATAGGACCCTTTTTCAGGGTATTCTAATTCTTCTTTTCCTTAAAAACCTTAGTTTTGTCAACAGATTCTAGAATTTTGTTTTCTTTGTCATTGTTTATTTCAGGGGTAACTACCTCATTTTTATTTTCATTCCAGGACCATTTGAATATTTTAACTTCTTCACTGGCTTTATACAGGCAGATTTGTAGAGGACAACTGGTAAGAAGAGTACTTATCAGTATAGCCATGTACCATAGCAAGATAACATGATTTCATGGGCTGTATATGGTCTGAGGGATGGACAGCCCCAGCCCTTGGTTCCCTTGCTCTGTTTCTTTCAATGAGTATATGAGAGAGATTCCAAATATTTCTTATTCTCTTTCAGACCTATTTAGTATGACCTCCTCCACTCCCATCCATTTTGTAGGAAAAGGCAAATTTTTATCTTCTTATGACTGAGTAGTATTTCATTGTTTACTTATAGTAGATAGTCTGGTCTGCTGGGTGGAGTTGTGACGAGAGCGAAGTCTGGATGTGGAAAATGGCGGGCCCCATGGAGTAGGGGAGGGTGGTCTGGCTTGTTGTGAGGCTCTGCCGGGTGGCAGGCCAGGGCTAGGAACCCGCCATGCCTCCCGGGCACCTCATGAGCAGCTGGACACAGGGAGAGCAAGTAGCAGCTCTGCTCCATGTCTGAGAGTCTCAGACTATCACAGCCGGATCATCGACAGCCACCCTGCAGCAGTTTATTTTTCAATCTGGCCCAAGTATGCTGTTGATGTCTCTCTTCAGGCTTTTAGTAGTTGCTTTGTCACTTGTCACTTGTGTTCCCATCGTTCATCAGTTTGCTTGAGTGGGCACTAGTAACATCTCCATTCATTGGGAATGAGGTCCATTATTGTTACTACTTTTGGCATATCAAATACACCACAGGTAGCTTGCCAGGCTCTGCCATGACTCTGGGTTCATCTTAGGGGCCCAGTCTTTTCTATGTCAGACCATCAACCATCCATGGACAATGGGGCAGAGCCCTGGGGGGTGTAGTCAAGCCTGTCTCCTATTTGTCACCTGCCAATGCAGTCGGGCACCACAGCCATACCTGCAACACCTCGAGAGACAGGAAGTAGTTGCTTTATATGGTTCAATTTCTCTTTAGTTGGTGAAATATAGTAATAACTGTTATATCCTCTCAATGTATTGATCCCATAATAACTATGAAATGTGTAAAACTGTTTCTTTTGTTTAGTCAAAATCTATTTTTTCTGTTGTAAAATTGGTTGTACCTGCCCCTTTCTTTTAGCTTGCCATTTTCCTGAATGACCACTTTCCTATCTTTTACTTTGAGCCAACATTTATCATTTTTAATCCTTTAGGTCAGCTTTCTGCACATTTTGATTCATGAGTTCAAGCCATTGTGATATTTCGTAAAATCATTGATATGAAGACATTTTCATTATTCTATATGGATTGCAAATGTTCTTGCAGGTTTTCTTTGTTCTATTTTTTATATTTTGAAGTCTGCCTGCTGTACAGTGATCTGGTTCAATTTCCCTGTTGTTTGTTTCTTCTAAGTGCTTTTGTCTTGAGATTATCATCACATTTATATCTGAAGTCCAAACCATGTATCTCCTTTTTAAAGCAAGTAAGTCTCAATTTTATTTTAAGAGACCCTATAATTATTTCCCTTCTTCCTACATTTAATGTTTTTAAGTAACTTACAATTTCCAAGTGGGGTTTATTTTGTTTTATAGAAGAACCTATAATTTTTCTCACAGTCATTTTAGTGCCATGAATTCATTTAACATTTTCTTATCTGAAAATTTTTGTCACTTCTTTGAATCTCATAATAACCTGGTTAGAGCATTAATTATTGAAAATCTTTTTCATGTATTGTTTGGATATATCATCCCCTTCTTATTATAAAATTTTAGTAGATAAATCTGCTTTATGTCATATATGGATCACTTATGTAGATGAGTATTTGCTTTTCTCTTGTTGCTTTTAAGATTTTATCTTTGGTTTGGGGGCTGTCCATTTTAATTATATTTTGCCACTCATTTGTTGGGCTTTACTTTATTTTTGCTTGCATTTCTGACCTTTCTTGTTTGGGTAATTGTGTTGTAATTTAGATCAGAGAAGTTCTTGGTTATTATGTGTTCAAATTAAAATATATTCATTCATATTTACTAGAACTCCTAAATGCAAATGTTTTCCTGTTAGTGATTTCCTTTAAATTCCTTGCACTTTTCTACATTTATAAAAAAAAATATTTCTTATGCTTTTCATTTTGTGTTTTCTTCCTCCTTTTCAGCTCACACCCTATACATCAGTCATTCTACTACAGAGCCCCTATATTTTTTCAGTCTAATTTATAAATTTTTAACTGGTTATTGGTGAAATTGTGTATACAATCTTTGTCTTCTTTATTGCTGCTTTGTTTTGGGACCACCCTAGTGTTTATCAATATTCGCTTCTATTGATTTCCTCATTTGGTGAACATTGTTAGGTTTGTAGTTTGGAAGTCTTTAGCAGGAAGTTTGTAATATTGGGTTCCTTCTATCTCTGTCTCTATCTTTCTGGGTAAATTACTCCATTTTTTGCAATATGTCTGATGCTATCATGAAAATTCAGAGGGAGGTCTGTGTTTGAGCTCTGTGAGGGCAACAGGGATCCATTTTGAATTGGGGCTCATGAGTATCAATTCTGTCAAGGGTCTATTTCTCTGAACTTTCTTAGACATTGATGACTACTGGAAATTTGTATTTCTGCAAACCCTGCAGCAGTTACAGTGTAGAAGTTTAGGACATCTAGGTGCTGTACTAGAATTTAAGTGTCAGTAAGGTCCCAGGTTGCTTTGTTATTAGGTTGTGGTAGGTGAGTCTTGCTCAAGAATTTGACCTCAGTTTGTGTTTCTGAGAAAAGATATCTGAACTACATTGTCCCCAGAAAGGTTGGAATAGGCTACTAAAAGTGAACCTTGCGGACTCTGACCCTGTATTTACCTTGTAGTATCTTGCCTCCCATTGTGTCTTTGTAAGAATAGGATGCAAGGTTGGGGTATAGGGTGTTGGATGTAACCAAGCCCTTTTTTTCCCCCAGGGCAATGTTCTATACCTTAGAGGTCTCTTCCTGACGGCTTCTATCCTTTTTTCTCTGTGTTCTATCCATTTCTCAGAGCATGGTTTTGTATCAGGAATACAGCTTGTTACTCTTTGGTGTTTTTCTCTTGACCAGTATGTTTCAAGATCCCACTCTAACAAAAAACTTCCCTATAATTTTGGACAGGGTCTTAAGCAAAATTTGTTCAGAATTTTGTTTTAAAAAATAATTTTTTTAAAGTTTTTTTATTGTATTTAATAAAATTGTGCTTGTTTTGGAGCAATCATAAAACTATTTCTAGATTTATCATCAGCATATTCTTATTCTCATACTTATGCTTTTGAATTGAACTCATGTGCTCCAAATGCCTTGTTCCTTTCTAGTGTATGTTATCACAGTCTCGTCCTTCTCAATAAGTTCAGTTTAAGTGCCTAAAGTCCATTTTTAGATATTAAATTAGAGGCATATTTGGGGGTACTTCCTCAAGGAATATTAAGCACATTCATGTAAATGAAATTGTTACAAGGAAATTTGGAGAAAAATAATTGATTTATCTACTTTTCCAATATGAAAGTCCTATATACTAATAACATCGGAGAATATGCTAATATCTATATTCACTCTTATTCCATACATGTAGGAAGATGGGATTTATTCTGCCTGATAAATCACTGTATCACTGTCTTCCCATTGTTCATCGATTTGCTTGAGTGGCCACTAGTAACATCTCCATTAGTCCTGTCACAGGCAAGTGTAACCCAAGGGCATCTGCTTGCTCCAGGAACAGGAGAAGCCCGAAACCATTCTTCAGGTCATGGAACTGAAGGTCCATAATTGTTACTAGTTTTTGGCATAACAAGTAAATAAAACACGGGTAGCTTGCCAGGCTTTGCTGTGTAGGTGGTATAGTCTCAGTAGAAGGCTCTCCTCTCGAGCATTTACTGCTGGGTTTTCTCTTGGATGGAGCTCTGAGGAACTATGGAGTCTGGATGTTGATAATGACTGACTGCATGATGTGTGGTTTGCTCTGATTTCTTGATAGGTAGGCTTACTAGTATCAGTTAGAACCTGTCTTTCTGGAGTGGGCAGGGCCCAAAACTCCACTCTGAGTCAGGCCAGTGTGGTCTCTCCCCCGCCCATGAGAGTAAACCCTTGGAGCAATGTTGGACTCTACCAGGGGCTGGCCAAGCCCCTTACTGGGAGGTCAGCTCCATGGCTTGCTTCCGCATGGGGCCGGCCGAGCATCACAGCTGAGGATCTGAAGTGGATGGGTCTGGATCTCTTCCAGGGTTGTAAATTAGTTGAGTCTGGCGTGGGTAGGTCTCTCTCTTCCGGGGAAATTGGCATGGAGGCGGAGGAAAGGGCAGGGCCCAAAACTCCACTCCAAGTCTGGCCAGCGTGGTCTCTCCCCCACCCATGAGAGCAAACCCTTGGGGCAATGTTGGACTCAGCTAGGGGCTAATCTGTCTAATAAAATATAAGTGAATCATATTACATTTCACTTCTAAAAGGAAACATGTAAGAAAAGCCATAAAAACTTCTTTTTCCCTTCTGAATTGACTATTAGTGGAACTGTCTGGTTTTGAAAAATTAAAAAAAAAATAATAATAGGCCATCTAGTTGTTTTGTGGCTAAATTTATGGCATGGGCTTTATTCTAGTGTCATTATCAACCTGGTAATTTCTGAGATGGTTTAAAGTTTAACTAGTCAGCAAAGCGATCCATTTGAGGTCTGGAGTCCATCTACATTTTGGTACTAAAATTTGTATCTTTCACATTTTAGAGGAAGATCTCTAGAATATTACTTTATATTATAATAATTTAATATTATTCTAGAGGAAGATCTCTAGAATAATACCCAAGAAACCTGGGGCTTCTCTTGGTAATTGTTGGCCATCTGCTCTGGAAATTCAATGTTGGGGCCTGAGTATGTTGTTGGTACGTAGACTCTATCACTATCATCCCGTTAATCATCTATTTGCTAGAGCAGGCACCAGTAATATCTCCATATGTCCTGTCTCATGCTAGTAGAACCCAAAGGCATCCGCTTGCTCCAGGAACATAAAGAGCCTCAAACCATTATATTAGGTCACGGGAATGACCTAATATAAATGTTACTGGTATTTGGCATATCAAATAGTACACGAGCACTATAGACTCTATAGTGCCTAGGATTTTCCTTGCCATCCTCCAGCTCCACCACTAAGATCTGCTTGGGGGTCTCAAGTGCTCAACTTGCAGATGTTCTGAAGATCATGCAGTGTTAGGGAATGAGCTGGGGTCAACTTCCTTAATTACTGTACTAGCTCTCTGGCTCTTATTTTTCACTTTATACAAAATTGTGAGGCAAGATCATTTTGAAGAAGCATAATGTTCTTCTAGAGAAACATCATATTGATATAAATAAATTATATATATATATATTTGAAATCTAGTGATGTCAAATACTTTCTATATGTATGTGGTGAATTATAGAGTTGGGTATTTTAGGTTTAACATTGAATGTCCTTCCTTCAGAGAATTTAGATTAATTGAATCACACTCATTCCAGTGCTCCTGGAGGAACTCCCTATCCCACAGGGCCACATCCCTCTGTATTTAACTTTAACTCTCCTTGGGTCCTTTTCTCACTACCTTTTAGTCACATTATCTCCTAATCAGACACGGCAACTTGCAAATTTAAACATTCTGATGGGTTTGGATTTTGTATTACAAGTGAAATTTTACTTTCTCTTTCCTTTATGTACTTTGCATATTTCTATGTTACAGCAATCTCTTCTTTTGTATAGACACAGGGAGAAAGTTAATGCTATGATTTGGTAATAAAATAATTAATTTCCTCCGAAATATTTACTTCTGGGCATCCATCACACTTACCTAAACTAAGCCTTGGTTGCCCTTAGATTGACTTTAGCTCTTTATATTACAAAAGGAGGATCCCACTGTGGAACTTGAATGGAACCAGAGAAAGCCTTGAGTAAGGCACCCTCGCCTCAACATGGGACTGTCTAAGCACCATAAGAAATGTAATAATTTAAGAGTATGGTCATGGAACAGACTCGCGACCCATAAAGAAGTGACTAAGTAAGGAACCTGTTGAGGTTAGAAAAACCTACTTGGTCTAAGGACTGTAGTCTGAGATATATGGTGAGATGTCCCCAGGAAAAACCATCCTTTGTTATGAGTCCAGAGCAGCCATGATAAGCTTATGCAGGGTGTAGATTAAACTCTATATCTCTTACTGTGTATATACAAAATGACTAGAAATATTACTGAGAAACAAATTTTATATATTCTTTATGAATTACAGGTAAAGGACATGAGAAGGTGATGAGCACCTATATGGAATCTGACACTGGGGAAGTTCTCCTAGAAGGAATCTAGGAGCTGTAGCCTCTAGATGGAATTCCTCTAGATGGATCCTCTAGAAGATTGTCCCTGAAAAAAGGTGCTCTACATCTGTTCATTGGTTACTAGATATATGTAAATCCCTACCTCCAACTCTTCATGATTTCTCTATGACGAGCACACTTTACTTGCATTAAACTTCCACTGATTAGCATCATTTTCCCTTTTCCTTCATTCGTCGGTTGGGAATACAGTAGTAGGCCCCAAATGCACCAGGAGCCTCACTGAACCCCAACAGTTAATTATATCAAATTCATTCCAGACAAAAACAAATGAGGAATCAAGTAAATTATTTTACTTTGGATAGAGAACACAATTATCTATTAGATATATTCACTGTAAATCTGATGGAGACTGTTATTGAGTCTGGTTGCATGACAAGAGATATCTGATTCAGTTTCCTGAAAAACTTGATGAGTTTCTCTTATGATGAGCATTCACATTGCCAATGAATATGCCATATGCTTAGACACATGGTTTTATTTTATGATCTTTAAAACTTAATTTGTTTTATATAGCCTAACACTGAGATAATTATTTATAGGTTTCTGAGTACCAGGATTAACTTCAGGATTGAAAGTGCTCTGCTTTGGGCAGGGATGCAATTACAATTATTGTTTCACTCCAAGATGTATTAAGAAAAACATTTATTATTACAATTGGAAACTTCTCAAAGAGTTCATTTTGGGTGGTACTATACAATACTATGTAGGATAGATGTAAGGAAAATGCAATCCAAATATTGATTTAGAGAAACCATTCTATAGATTAAATTACATTTAAGCATCTTATGTATTGTTTCTACAATTTGAAAATGCATGCTGTTATTGAGTTAATTTTTTTTACTCTTATTTAAAGTCTGATAATTTCTATTATAAGAGCACTATCAATACAAATAAACAAACCAGACTGACTATGAGATAATTTATTTAGGTTTTATTTTTTTTTCTTCCTGTGCTGGGGCTTTGGTGATGATAAGGAACTTGAGCCATAACTAGCAATACTGAGGGGTTATTACTGACTCTGTGCTCAGGAATGACTCCTGATGGTATTTGGGAGATTATATGCATTGCTGAGAACTCTAACCAGGGTTAACTTTCATGAGAAATGCCAGAACCCCTGTACTATATCTCTGAATTAGGGGAAATTAAATTAAATACATGAATATTCGGTCTCTATAAGGACTACATTTTCTTTATTCATGAGAAAACATATAAAATACCATACAGTTTCCTACTTGTGTTGATACAGCATAAGCTAAGGTGAAAAGAGCCAGCCCACTTTAAATCTCCCCTATGGAACATAGAATGGGATGGCTGGGGGTGGGATTTGGCATCAGATAACAGGAAGTCTCCAGTTTTCTCTCTCTCTCTCTCTCTTCTCTCTCTCTCTCTCTCTCTCTCTCTCTCTCTCTCTCTCCCTCCCTCCTTCTCTCTTTCTCATTCCCTCTCTGAGAACATGCTCTCTGGACTCACTTTCCAGGTCAGGTAATGCAGCATGCCCAGACACAGAGCCCATTGCAGGTAGTCCATGCAGGGCCAGGCAGATACTGTTACAGGCAGGACTGCACAGAAGTCTCACACATGAGCACAGGGTAATGGCCGAAGAGTAGGAAAGCCAGGACAGGACAGCATGGACTATTGGGATATAGGTGGGAGGCCCAGCAACAGGTACAGAGCACAGTGATCTCACCCATGCTCATGTGGTCATGGCTGGAGACTGGCAAAGCATACACGAGACTTATAGAGCAGTGCAGGGGTAGGAACTGGCCATTTTTTATGGGTGGCTAGTAGACTGCATGGAACAGAACAGGAAGTCATTCACAGGACTGGGAAGCATCAGGGATAGAAAAGGTGATGTTCTCTGGTGTAAGTGCCACCTGGACATCTGGGAAGGGATCCGAAAACATCTACCTTTTCTGCACATTAAACTAGCTTTCAATCTTTAGAGTTTTGTAGGCAAATCTTTCATACAATTATCAAGAACCTACCAGCACAGGAAAATTCACTTTCACATTAACAGTGTGTCTTCAAGATGAAGTGTCAAGAAAATGAAAACATACTCAATTCCAAACCAAGCATAGATCTCACATTATGATTCAAAAAATTGATGAATATATGGAGTCCCTATTTTTCCTAGTTAGTTTTTGAAGATGAAAGTTGCTACATGGTTTAAACATGATCTAACATTTTTTTTGCGAGTTGAGTGAAACCATGAATAGCTCAAATACTAAAATGTGAGAACTTGAAAAAATACTATGTATATCAGAATGCTTAACATTTTGGCTATTAAAACTTTATTAGGTAGTGTGATAAAATAATAAAAGTCTGGTATTAAAGGAGAACTAATTGGTCAGAGTGTGGATCTTACATTTCCAATTATATCATGAAGAGTCATTCTTTTATACCTTGGAAAACAAGATGAAGTAATACCAAATTTTGTACATTTCACATGCTACTCAAGTAACATTAATAGTCCATTTCATTTTGATCTTAAAATGTATGTCTGAATAAAGCATAAAGGAAAATTTCTTCCCTTCCTCCTTCTTCCACTTGTATGACTGCTAGGATCTTGTAGATTATTATTGACCACAAAAAACTAGTTATTTTACTTTATAATGGAAAATATCCATTTTAGGCATAATATACTACAATTGGTTGTTTGAATATTCTAAACAAAATTTTTCAGTTTAATTTTTATATTCAGGATATTATTTACTAGAGGAACAGATACATCTCTAGAAAATAAACACCCCAAATTGAAATCTATTGTTTACAAAGTTTTCCCCTCTGTTAGTGCTGTGCTGGCTGTAGTTAAGGGTACAGACCCTTTTGCAACTCATCAAAAAAAAATTTGTTGGTGGCAATGTCATAATTCAGAACAGGTAGGTACTGTCTTCTAACACAGAGTTAGCAAAGGGATAAAAAGTATGCTTTGTTCTGCTTTTCATTAAGAAATAAACATGATTCTTAATGATCTGATAAAATCTTTTAACTAGTAAACAATTAAGTTCTATTATAACTTTATTAGTTGTATTTGATTGTTCAAAAAACAATCTACCATTCTTACTAATGCTTTTTCAAGAACAACACACCACTGATTCTAAAACAGCCAATTACCTTTGATGGGCATTTCCTTGCTTTTAGCAAGTTTGTGAAAGAACAGGCCATAAAATAAATTACCTCATTTGGTTAGTTTGGTGTTCTTTAAGAGGTAGTCTCTCAAGGAATCATTTTATGCAAAAGTAGGTATTCTACGGACACATTACTAAGAGTTCTTTAGGCCTGAAGGGTTTCTTTGTTTATAGTAACCTATATTTTCTCTCTTCTAAACTAAAATAATTTACTTGACTTTTTTTTTTTTTTTTTTTTTTTGCTTTTTGGGTCACACCCAGCAATGCTCAGGGGTTTCTCCTGGCTCTGCACTCAGGAATCACTCCTGTCGGTGCTGGGGGACCATATGGGATGCCAGGGATCGAACGAGGGCCTGCATGGACCAGCCGCGTGCAAGGCAAACGCCCTACCCGCTGGGCTATCTCTCCGGCCCCTAATTTACTTGACTTTTAACTAGCTTTTGCCCTGGATGGTATTGAATATGCTAAACTATAGAAAATACTTGACATCACAATATTTTAAAGAAAGAATTATGATTCTTATTTATATGGTTGCTTCTCTAGTAAAGCACTATGCTTCTTCGGAAAACTCTTGCCTCTTTTGTTTGAAAAGGAAGACACGCTAATGCTCAAAAGGCAACATGGAGAGGTCCTAGAAACAGTACAATATTGAGGTGCTTGTCCTGCGCACATCTGATCTGGTTGGATCCCTGGCACTTGATGTGGTCTCCCAAGCCCTGCTAGAAGTGAGCCCTGAACATAGACACTGTATTATGGGCTGAGACAGTCAGAAGCAACCTCCTCCCACCCTCACCAAGGGGACAACTTGGTAACAAGGAATAGTTGGTGATGTCAGTGGACCCCATGGGGAGGCTCGTGTGAGCCTCAGGAAGGGGAGAGAGATGGTTTGCTTTCTTCCCAGCCACCTCTGCCGCCCGGGACCCTCTGGACTGCTTAGGACCGAAAAACTGTGATGAGCCCCCTGCACGGTGTGGGCCTGAGCCCCACCAGCCCCACGAGGTGGCCGTCAAGCAACACATGATGTCTGCTAGATCACTAGGCACGGGAGTTGATCCCCACCACTGGAGATTGCTCAGAAAGCCTCGGACTCGGGCTGGAGCTAGGAATTGCTCTTTGCATGAAAGGAAAGTCAGTTCTAGTCTGTACCCACGGTTTACTAAGGGTTCTTATCTTTCTGGCAGAAAAAGAATTTTCAGAATTAGATGGGCAGTGAAATAAAGCAGATTTTATTATGGAGGTTTTGGGAAGGGGAAGGAGGAGGGAAAGTGAGAATAACACGCTCAAGGGAGAATGCAGACTGCTCCAAAGGTGGAGAGTCCCAACTGATTTCCAAAGAGAGTTTTTATCCTCTTGGGCTGGAATGTCTTGGAATCTTCTGCTGGGCCATTGAAGGTTGATGGGCGTGGGGGTGGAGGGTGTTACGGGTTGGGTTGGGATCCTCAGGGCCTTTTGTTGGTTAATGGGTCTCATCATGTCTTGGTTCCTGGTTCCAAAAGGTGACAGCCTTATGGCTAGAGTTCACTGCAAGGTTTCCCCCCCCCCCCATCTGCATGTCTACATCAGTTGTCTTCCAGCTTTTTTAAAACTTTATCTCAAGTTCTGCCACTCATTTTATGAAACATAGTTTGAGCAAAAGAATATTCAAGGAGGAGCTACCCAAAAGTCCCAGTAGTCTGTCTGTCTGTCTGTCTGTCTGTCTGTCCCATCCTTCCTTCCTTCCTTCCTTCCTTCCCTTCCTTCCTTCCTTCCTTCCCTTTCCTTCCTTCCTTCCTTCCTTCCTTCCTTCCTTCCTTCCTCTCTCCTTCTCTTCCTTCCTTCCTCTCTCTCTCTTTCTTTCTTTCTCTCTCTCTCTCTCTCTTTCTCTCTCTCTTTCTTTCTTTCTTTCTTTCTTTCTTTCTTTCTTTCTTTCTCTTTCTTTCTTTCTTTCTTTCTTTCTTTCTTTCTTTCTTTCTTTCTTTCTTTCTTTCTTTCTTTCTTTCTTTCTTTCTTTCTTTCTTTCTTTCTTTCTTTCTTTCTTTCTTTCTTTCTTTCTTTCTTTCTTTCTTTCTTTCTTTCTTTCTTCTTTCCTTTCTTCCTTCCTTCTTGGGTCACACCTGGTGATTCTCAGGTGTTACTTCTTGCTCTGGGCTCATGAATTACATCTGGTGTGCTCAGGGGACCATGTGGGATACTGGGGATCGGACCTAGGTCAGCCATGTGCAAGGCTCTGTCCCCAGTATATTTCCTTGCAGACAAAATATGGTGTTGGGGAATGCCACCGGGGTCCCCGACAGTGTCAGGACAGAGGTTCTCTTCTACCTCCCAGGGCGCAGGGAGAACAGATGAAAACTCACAAGTCCGGTGCAGTTCCAAAAAACGGCTTTTAATAGTACAAAAGCTCTTCCACAGCAATCCAATATAATGAACAAACTTTAGCTCTGGTCGAACTTAGACCATACCAAAGAGCCTAAGCCTCCCACCAAAGAGAGAGAGAGATCTCACCCGAGCTGAGTATTACCCAGAAGGAGCAAAAGGCCAAAGAGCAAAAGCCAAAAGCCAAAAGTCAAAAGACAAAAGCCGCAGGAGCCAAAAGCTGAAGGCTGAGGGAACCAAAAGGCAAAAGGTGAAGAGGCCCAAAGCCAAAAGGTAAAAGTGAAGCGTGAAGGTGAAGGGGCCTCAAGTCAGTCCCCTTATTTACACCAAAGTAATCCAATCGGGAGGGTCATGTCAACAAAGAACTCTAAACAGAGTGTAGTGCCACACTTATTGCAGGTATAAACAAAGGTTATGCCAAGGTCTAATCCTTTCTACCAAGATTATCTCTTATGTAAAACACTGGAGAGGGGGCTGGTATAAAGTAATACATCTTAACTTCATGAGCTTCATGTAATCTAGATGGTACCCACAAGGTTCTTCTTATTATTATCTGCACCAGGGTGATTCTGAGTATCTTGTTCTTGTGTACTGAAAGGGTCACACTCGCCTGCTTAGAGCAAACTAGTATGATCCTTCCTATAGTCTTCCTATAGTCTCAGCGTAGCCAGGGTGGTAGTCTCCTGGTAAATTCTAACTGTCCCACTCTGGGTGCAGTGGGTATAAAGAGGAGCTGTGCCCAATCTAGAAAACATAGAAGTCTTAGTAGATGTATAAGTCAGAAGTTATTCAGTCAAGGTGACTTCTGTAACTGCCACACCCTCTAGCAGTGTTTACATAGAAGAGAAATCTCATTAGAATGAAGCTTGACTTAAGTAGATTAAGCTGGGTGTTGGCAAAACAACAAAACTCCCAGGTTAGCTAAACCTATCCTCCAACAATATGGAATTCAATTCTACAAGTAAAAAAGAAAATAAGTCATATTATCGATTGTTAGGATCCTTCTACAAAATGGCTTCTCCTAAATTTTTATTCTGAATTGGGCTCTGGTGTTTTTACCAATCTGTCTTGAGAATTGAAGATGCTATTATGCTTATTATGTGGCTATTGTCAACAATAACATTTAATTTATTCTATAATTATCTTTTTCAGAAGTCCTAGAAGAAACTACACTATGATCTTACCACCAAGATAAATTGTTCTTCTGAGCAGTTGGTGAATTTTCTTTATTTTAAATTGTGAATTACATAACTGATAATTACAACTTCCCAAAAGATTGAGTATTTTTCTGAAAAAAAAATACTTTTGTTACATATTGTGAACAAAGTGCTGAGTGCTAGAATTTTCCAGTAGGAATCAAAATGATAATAATAGCTAGCATATATTTAGTTGTTTCTATATTATGATACTAAGAGACTGGTAGGAATTTAAGAATATTTCCTCAAATATGAAGCTAGAAGTCAAAGAGTTATCTTTCAAATCCAGACAGTTATATTTCTTTGTCTCTCAGTTCAAACTGTGGTTATGTGACATCCTAACATAATTTATGCTATCTCATCTTACTGATAAGATTCAGAACTATGCACTTGGACATCAATTATTAAATATTGTTTAGAGTGTAGAACACATAATTACCCAGTACATATTAATGTACACATCTGAATAATGTTCAGGCCTAATGTAGAAAGTTGATGGACCCTATAGGCAAAGTTTCTAAAGTCACTGTTCTGCTACAAAAATGTATGTGCAATATGAAAAAAAATATATTATTGCTGCCACTGGTCAGAATAAAGGCAGACAGTAGATTAAACTCTATCCTTTGAAAATATATTAAATATAAGTAGAAAACAGATAAAACAAAAATAAACCTTGTAAATGACTTTTATAAACTCCAAATTTTTTATTAATTAACATTAGTTCAGAAATAATTTCTTACTCTATTTGAGAGGAATAAAGTTGCATAGAACTCTACCTAAAGTAAATGTTCAAAATGTTTGTTTTGAGGTTTCATTTTTGTTTCTTTGGGGGTTTTTTTTTGTTTGTTTTTATATTTTGGGGGTTGACAATCAGTGCTTAGGGATCACTCATGATGATGCACAGGGACCATATGTGGTGATGAATGTGGTGTGAGGGATCAAACCAGGGTCTTTCTTGTTGAAGTCAAGCACCCTATCCATTCTATCATCTCTTGGGCCTTGTTCAAAGTGCTTTTCATTAAGGAAAAGATAACAAGAAGTACAGGGATGGTTTTATTGTGAAACCTCTATATTTGCTAATGAAATACATCTTCATTATCATCAGCCCAGTTTTCTTTTGACCATTTTTGTTGAGTTTCATGTGTGATGTTAAGGACCATTCAAGACTTATTTGGTAGTTGTTCACATGATGTAGACATGCAGGTCTAGTATGTTTCATAAAAGGTTGTGTTGAATTTTTTCCATGAACAAATACTATGACTGCTGCTTTTCCTCATTCAGAGTTTCAAAAGGTTGAGTTTGAGACTGTTCAAATATCTGCAGAAATTTGAATTTAAACTTCTACAAATTTTAAGTTTAAAATCATCTGAAATCTAAAAAGCTAAGTAGTAGCAGGAGGCTGGCAGCTGATTAGTGTTCAACCAAAATGGATCAGAAGTTGAGTACTCCCACATCAAGGCTTTTTAGAGTAAGCATTTAGCATTTAGCTAATTTAAATATGCTCAATGCTGAGAGCTGGCTGAAATTTTATGCAATCCAGATTTTTATTCAGTATGTTTTTGTGAGATTTCTTTCCCAGACAATATGGAACAATCAGAGTGGGAAGGAGTTTTGCTCCCTGGGATTCTTTTCCAAAAAAGCAATTGTAGGATGACAAATACAACTCTATTATTCTTCTATGGAGTTCATTACTCAATGGATTCTCCTATTACGAATCTCTGGTCTGAACTTAAAAAAATCAATATATGCATATATATTTTTATGCATTATCAGGTAAAAGAAACATCTTTGAAGAATATATTAAACCAATAATGCTAGTCAACCAATATTATCTAAATATTTTATCTTTGTTCTGATATCTTGAGATAAATTGTTAAAACATGTAGATAAATATCTTGCCTTCATAACACTCAAACTGAGTAAACTAGTGTAATTAATGCTTTCTGATAATGTAGCCACAAACTAGTCTAGAATATTGTAATTTTTTTAAGCAAGGTACAATACATTAAAAACCAATAAAGATAGTGATTTTTGTTGTTTCTTATCTTGATAATGTGGTGACTAATTTAATTTTGAAATGTACCTCAATTCTGTAAGCATCGTTTATAGAATAATTCTCATTATTCTCTTGCTCTCATATTCTCTTGCTATGTCACTTCATCATGTTTCTTTTAATCACAATTTTTCACTAAAGTACTGTGATTTACAAAGTTATTCATAGTTGGGTTTCTGATATACAATGTTCCCTCAACAATTCTGCTACCAGGTTCATCTTCCCTCCACCAGTGTTCCCATGTTCTCTCTCTTATCCCCCCCCCAACCCAGCACCAGCCTGCAAACTTGACAGGCATCTTTTGTTTTCAGTTACTAAAATTGGGGTCTCATGATTTTAGAGTTGTTGACTCTGGTTTGGATATTTAGCTCTATTATTCCTAAACACCACCTACACACCTGAATCCCCTTGACTCCTGGCACTTTTGCTTCTCATCTGTCTCTTCTCCCCTTCCCCTTCACTCTCTTTTCTTTTCTCTATGCTCTGGAACCAAGGGATTCTTTTTTAAACCTAGGCATTCTTTTTAAACCATTGCATTCCCTCATCTAGTTATTCTAAATACCACATATAAATAGACTCCTTCGTTTGTTCTCTCTTTTTACTTACATAATTTAACACGATACCATCCAGTTCCACCCATGGTGTCGCAAATTGCATGATTTTCATTCCTTATAGGTATGCAGTTTTCCATTGTGTACATTTGCCACATTGTTGTGATTCACTGGTGTGTTATTGGACATTTAGGTTGATTCCAAATCTTATGTATTGTACTGAGTGCTTTATAGAATAATGGTGTGCATATGTCCTTCTGGATGTATGTATTTCTGTGCTTGCTACAGTACTTCAAAGTGGAATTTCTGGGTCATCCATGCTTTACTTGATTTTATATACATGTTAAATTTTAAGTTTACTGAGCACCCTCATACTGTTATCCATAAAGGTTGAACCAGACCACATTCCTATGAGCAATAGTAGAGATTTTCTTTAATACCACATCCCTGCCAACACAGATTTTCGCAGTATTTCTTGTATTAATTAATTTATTTTCTCTCTACAAGTCTTGCTTCTCCTGTATTTTATTACCATTTTTCAGTTCTCATCTCAAGCATAAATTTTTTCAAGAAAATTTTCCTGTTCTAAGTATAACTCATCATACAACAATTATTTAGCTTTTTCCTAATAATTGAGAGGGACTAAATTTAAGTATATATTATCATTTTTCAGCACAACTGAGTATGGCACTTACTCAGTGAGTAGACTTAGAAGGTGTTACGTTAAGTTAAAACATAATTGACATTTAACTCCTTCCCTAAAATTTGTATTCTCACCATCTCTATGCCTTACAACTTTTGGGGGGGTTTACATGGGCAAAAATGTTTGTATCACACATCCTGTTGTACTCGGCTTAGGAATTACTCATGACAGTGCAGAAGTTCCATACATGTGCCAATATTTCAAGTTTGCTCATACTGCAAATTTAGCACCTGTCATATGTCTTATAAACACTCCATGTGTGATTTATTCCAACCAAAATAATCTAATCATGACTCATTGAGTAATGATTTTTTGCACATTCTTACCCCATTCCTAAAGCATATCAAAAATCTACTGATGAGTAAAACCTCAAATTTGCTTTATTGTACAAAATCTTCTGTGAGACTTGAAATTTATGCAACAGTGATGATGCTACTTTTATATCATTAAATCACAAAATAGATTATTTGGTTATTAACACATCATTTGGGGAGACTATCAGATTGTATGTAAAAACTTTTACAAGGAAAATGTTTTACAGTATTACTGATCTTACAAAGAGATCTGAGG
This sequence comes from Cryptotis parvus, assembly GCA_021461705.1. Lineage (NCBI taxonomy): Eukaryota > Metazoa > Chordata > Mammalia > Eulipotyphla > Soricidae > Cryptotis > Cryptotis parvus. The sequence continues at coordinate 9,894 of JAJIBD010039020.1, read as the reverse complement.
AGAAGTCATGGATAATTTTTCTCCATTGACTTTCTGGAAGATGTGATCGATCCATCAGGATGTCGGAGGGCAGTCATCTTGGTCTTATAGTTGGTGAAGGACAAGCAGGCGTTGCGAATGCTTTCCTGGCTTCTGCTCTATCGGCGGTATTGCTGCTCTTCTCTCTTTTAGGTCTTCCTTCATCATTTCTCTGCACTGCTTTGTGAGCATTATGGTTGCCTAAGGTTTGCACCTTGCCGCATTGGTGAATGAGCTCGAGAGTTTTTGAATACAGGCATCCTTTTTGTGACTTTCTCTCAGCATTTTTCACACAATCATGGAGCACATTTGATACCCACGTCCACCTGCCCACATACCAAATTCCGCAGGATGGATATGTCACTCCCAATGTTCTTCCTTCTGAAATCTGATATGCCAATTCATTGGTAAAGAAGTGAACAGCACCCGGACCAGACAAAGTCAGACCTGAACACCTGAAGAAACTGCTATCAGTACTCATTAATACACTGGCTGGCTCTTCACACGTTACCTGTCTGAATGCAAGGTGCCCTCCCAATGGAAAACCAGCAGGACAGTTCTACTGTTCAAGAAGGAGACACCCAAGACATTGGCAACTATCACCCCATCTGCCTGTTGTCCATCATCTGCAAGCTGTTCAAACAAGTCATCCTGATCAGGATTGGCAGAGCATTAGAAGGACAACCATGCAAGCTAGCTGCTTCTGAAAAGGATTCAGCGCAATTGACCATATTTACATTGTAACCAAGCACATTGAGGTTTGTAAGGAGTTGAAGATGTCACTCTGTCTCACGTTTATTGATTTATAGAAAGCCTTTGATTCTGTTGAGACTGAAGCAGTCATCGAAGCCCTAGCCAAACAGGGCGTTCAAACCCAATACATTAGGATCCTTCGTGAGCTCTATTATTGATTCACCACCAGGATCTCACCATTCTACAAGGAAGTGATCATTGATTTCAAAAGAAGGGTTCTGCAGGTGATACCATTTCAACGAAACTCTTCAGTGCCACCCTCGAGAACATCATGTGACAATTAGAATGGGAAGGACTAGGAGTTAAGATAGATGGTCTGCAACTATACCACCTCCACTTCGCTGATGACATCATTCTAACAACACCAAACATTAGCCAAGCGGTCGAAATGACTTCGACCGAGAATGAGGGAAGATAGGTCTACAGCTGAATCTAAAAGAAAACTATGTTTATGAAAAACCGAACTAGTTCCAGAGGCCCCATTCACTCTCAATAGAAAAAAAAACACCTCTGAATGCAGCAGTTATGTGTACCTAGATCGAGATCTCAAAATGATGAGCGACCTGAAACCTGACCTGTGCAGGAGGAAGATAGCATCATGGGACTCCTTCAAGAGTATTGAAGAAATAGCTAATGGGACAAAGAACCTCTGGCTCCTGGGACATCTCTTTAACTCCACCATTCTCCCTGCATTAACATACACCTCAGAGACCTGGGCCATAGGGAAGCTGGATGATGAGAGTGCTATTCTGGTCTCCCAAAAAAGGAGTCAAAAGAGCTTTGCTTGGAATATCACACCTCAATCAAGTGAGAGAAGGAATTGGAGTTCCAACTACCATCATCTATCCAGAGTCAGGGACACTGTCTCATTTGCCAAGGTGTCAAAAATCAGATGGGCTGGACATGTAATGCATTTTGAAGATGGCCACTTCAAATGAATGTTAGAGCGTTTACTGACTGGATCCGATAGGACGTCAAAATATTGTGTGGCCACCCACCTACAAGATAGTCAGAATTCTTCGTTAAGACCCTGAATGAATGTTTTGAGGCTCTTTGTATTATTGGATCAAGCAGATGTCATTGGGCTACACTGGCACATGATAGGGTCAAATGTAAATGTTACTGGCACCCACTAGAGCAAATCGAAGAATAACGGGATATCAAGTGATCAAGTGACTGATCTTGCACAATAAAAACTATGGAAAAAATTTTTTAATCCCACCAAGTTGTGTTCAGGAGACCTGAAGGACCCACATGCTTGGCCAACCTGTCAGATTGTTCAATGTAATGGCCAGAAGGATGCAATCCTGCTGGCGTTCTTTTTATGTCAAAGATACCTGAGCTTCACCTAGTGGTCTGGAAGGTTGCCAAAACTAAACCTGCAATACTTAGGTGCCCATGTGCCATGGGGTATTGAGCCAAGCAGATGCATGTTAAACACATGGCCTAACAACTGTAATATATTCCATCTCCTATGAAAATTTTCCTTTTTTTTAATTTTACAAACTGAATATTTTAGGCAGTTATTACAATTGAAAGTAGAGAAGAGATCTCAAAGTCATGCTTGTGTTATTTTATGACTATTTTAAACTATTATGAAGGTGATAAAATCAACATAGCCTTAGGTAGTCTAAAATCAAATTGCTGAAATAAAATGATTTAAAATAAAATGATGAAACAATGTAAAATCCATGGATTTGTATAAATTTGGTGAAACTGACTCATAATTTAAACTGACTTTACAGAAAACTTCACTATTCCACAATTTTAGAAGTGAGAGGACTGAGAATATTCAATCTGATTGATTGGGTAATCTCTTTGAACATAGATGTAATTTGAATGATTTTTAAATATTATCTAAGAATGAATATCACTTATGTGAATGAAAGATCTGGATATATACATGCTTGATATATGCTTTACCAGTGAGATACACACGTAATACCTCTAAAGGTATTTTTAGCATAAAGACATGTAAGAGACATAATGTATTAATACTATAGGCTTTAAACAGTCTATTATACTTAGATATCCATGCATTTTAAAGAAATTCTAGGGATATATCACACATAAATAAAATATTTGAAAGCTACAGGACTAGAGAGAACAAGCCATTTATAAACAATAATATATATTTTCCAAAACAGAAGAATAGATTTTGTAAATCAGTGTTTTGTAAATCAAATCTCTCTGATGTCTTGCAATTCTCTGTTATATATTTTTATATTCCTCAATGTTTGGTAAAGGAAAGGAGAGTAGAAGATAAATGACTTAAAGGAAAGAGCCTTGCCAAAGTTCGAGAAAAATGAATCAGAGAACGTCCTTCATTGCCAAAGGATGTGAGAAATATATGATAAATATAGTCAGAAATATAATTATTTGTATATTTATGACAATAATATTCATTTCATATAGTTTGACATGGATACACGTATTAGATTTACAGGTTTTAAATTGTTGACTTAGGAATGTACATATTTTTCCATGTATTTGGGTGATTGACATCTAGATATTACCATCGATGTACAAATAATTATTATAAAAATTTTTCTTTATTAGGGTATTCTTTAGTAAGAACCTCTCAGTAATTCTATACATATAAGTTTGGATCAATAAGTTTGGAGCTAACATGTATATATATTATTCTCCCTCAAGTCTAATTTAGTTTTTGTTGTTGTTGTTTTATAGGGGATAACAACTGGCAATATTGAAGGGTTCCCGATGATGAACGGGAAGGATAGTGATAGTGATAGTTGTTGTTTTATAGGGGATCACAACTGGCAATATTGAAGGGTTAACCCTGGCTCTGCACTCAGAAATACACCTGGCCTTGCTCAGGGGACCATATGGGATGCCATGTATAGAACCTGAATTTATCATAAGCAAGTCAAAAGCCCTATTCACTGTACTATCTCTTTGACTCCTAATTTAGTTATTTTAAATTAAGAGAGATCATGTTAAATAATATTTGCTACATGCTGGTAGTAAAAGTATGGGAAGGGACCTACATTTAATATGGAGCAAGGACAGAATAATGCAACGATTGAATAAGAAAAAAGAACAGAGATTAGTGTATAAGTAGTAATGGAGTATAAAAAGACAATTAATTATTTGAAGAATTTTAATTCTAAAATCATCTCATCATGGGGTTAGAATGATAGTACACCGAATAGGGCATTTGCCTCCCGTGGAACCAACCCAGGTTTCATCTCCAGCATCTAATAAGGTTCCCCAAGCACCATCAGGAGTAATTTCTGAGTGCAGAGCTAGGAGTAAACCCTGAGTATTGCAGGGTGTAACCCACCCACCCTCAGAAAAAAAATCATCATTTCTGAATGTTATCCCCAAACATTGGATTATAAGTAAACTTAGAAATCTTGTTCCAATATGTAGAGACACAACACTGATATTCATGTTTTCCTAGATTTCTGGGGTTATTATAATGATGAGCAAAAAGAACCACTCAAGTTATTTTGGACCACATCAGTGGCTGTAATTTGAATTTTTTTTTATTTTTTCATTAGAACTAATGGTAAGGGGCTAGAGAGATAATATAGTAAATAAAGCAATTGCCTTACATGAAACTAACCTGGGTTCAATCCCTGGGCTCCCATATATTCCCCTGAGATTGCCTAGAATAATCCCTGAGCACAGAGCCAGGAGTAAGTCTTGAGCACATCTGGATGTGGCCTAACACAAAGCAACAACAACCAAAATAGTCAATGACAAAATATTTTCAAACTTGAAAAACAAAAATTAGCTCTTTTCTGGCTTTCACCTGAGGCTGATGGATGCCTCATGTTTATACTTACAAAGTTAATGAAAGACATATTTTCAAGATAGCACATTAATAAGAAGGGGAAATTGAAAAAAGTGTCACCTGTATTTTTGCTAATTTGCTGCAGATTCATTTCCCTGCAGCTGACACATATTTAAAATTTTGTATTTGGCAGGATAGAAGTATCTGTGATGGGGAAGCAAGTTGTAATTCCTTTATAAAAGAAGGAATACTGACAGTATGAGTAATTACAGCCTATTTCAATTTTACCCACAGCAGTATTTAAATGTCTGTTCTGCAATCAAAATAAGTATTTTTAAGCTTATATGTATTTTATTAACAGCAGAGCAACTTTTCATTATCTTATCTTCCCAATTCTGTAATTAAAATGAGAAATAAATATCAAAAGCGATTAAAAAGTAGTTTTAGGGTAAATTATATATATGTGTGTATATATTTTTTTCTCCACTTTTAAACTGGGGTATTAAAATATACTAAATAAATTGTATTTTCTTACATATTTTGAATTTTAGTTAAATAGGAAGCATTATATTTCAGGTCAAAAGTAATATCTGTTGAGCGAGTTATAGATTTTTTGCTTCAGGAGATTTAATAGCATTAAGTCTTATGCTACAATTTAAGGTGTGATAATTCTATTGGTTGTAGCATAAGTTTAGTGTCCGTGGTAGCTTGTGCTGTAAAGAGACAATTAAGCAGTTTTTTTTTATTCCTGTACCACTATCTATAATGAATGCAGCTACATTTAAACTTCTCTCTTTAATTTTGGAAAATCTGATTTTAAGAGCTTTAACTTGAGAGAGCCTTTGCATAGATGTCATAATACAACTTAAAAGTGTGTTAGATTCACACATTTTCAGTTTTCATTTTGTTAGTCATAACTTATCTCAACGATTCAGTACAGAAGAAGCAGTGTAATAATTATGTCTACATAGAACATCAGAATGGCATGATGAGGTTATGCTTTGTGTTCAAGCTACTTTTACAGTTTAACTACTCCACAAACTTATTTTTAAAACTATTAGCTATACAAAGAGATTTTTAATTTCTCAGTATTTGACATTTATATTATTAATATATTTCTATTTACTAAGATATTTACTTCTACATGTTGACTATCAAAATACATTATAATTACACTATTATCAACATTTTGTATTTCTTTGCCTAATGATGAAAATGTAGGTTAAGTTGTTGACTCTTTGGGGCTAAGAATGTCTTTGCAAGTAGAAAAGAATAGCTAAAACTGTCTGGTTCATAAATAACGGAGATGCAGCTCCAGAAGTTCAATTCTCCATGAAAGCAATGATAACAACGGAAGAGAAAGTCAGCAACAGCTTGTTTTTTGCTTTAAATTAAAACAAGTATTCAAAGTAAATTTTATCCAATATTGCCTTAACTAAATAACTTTCCTATTTCTTTGTATGTGGATTGACATTTGTATTTCTTCCACTTACAGATGAGATTACATTTGACATATTTTAAAGAAAAACTCAAAAGCTAAAGCAGTCTGGAAATAATAGGTAGAAGAAACAAGGTGTTCTTGGGCATGGATCATGGGTAGTCAATGCTTAGAAATCTCAATATTTAACTGGATTAAATGAAATATTATCAAGAAGTACATGAAATTTCTATTTCTATCAACAAAACCCCAGAAAAACAAATAACAAAAGGCTTGACTTGAGAAAGATTTTTGGATAAGAATTAGAATCCTGGGGCTCAGGTTCACTTTACATCTCAACTACTTATGCTGGTGACTTGAATTATCCACTCATTTATCCACTCATCCAAATGGTTCATCTATAAAGTAGGAACACCAATCACTATCACTATCACTATCTTCCCATCGATCATCTATTTGCTAGAGTGGGCACCAGTAATATCTCCATATGTCCTGTCTCATGCTAGTAGAACCCAAAGGCATCTGCGTGCTCCAGGAACATAAAGAGCCTCAAACCATTATATTAGGTCATGAGAATGACCTAATATAAATGTTACTAGTATTTGGCATATCAAATATGACACGAGCAGCTTGCCAGGCTAGCCGTGCGGGTGGCATACTCTTGTAGTCACCTCTAAATAAAGCATTTACTGATGAACTGCGCAGCAGCTGTGGCCGCACAAGCTGGGCTGTGATAGTCTGATCTGCTGGGTGGAGTTGTGACGAGAGGGAAGTCCGGATGTGGAAAATGGCGGCCCCCATGGAGTAGGGGGTCGTCTGGCTTGTTGTGAGGCTCTGCTGGGGTGGCAGGCAGACCTAGAACCCGACATGCCTCCCGGTCGCCTCATGAGCGGCTGGGCACAAGGAGAGCAAGTAGCAGCTCTGCCCCCATGTCTGAGAGTCTCTGGTTCAGCATACCTGGACCAGATTGACAAAAAAAACTGCGGCAGGGTGGGTGTCGATGATCCAGGCTCTGATAGTCAGGACTGCTGGGTGGAGTTGTGACAAGAGGGAAGTCCGGATGTGAAAAATGGCTGTCCCCATGGAGTAGGGGGCGTAGTCTGGCTTGTTGTGAGGCTCTGCTGGGGTGGCAGGCCAGGGATAGAGCCTGTCATGCCTCCCGGGCGCCTCATGAGTGGATGGGCACAGGGAAGAACAAGTAGCAGCTCTGCCCCCATGTCTCAGAGTCTCTGGTTCAGCATACCTGGGCCGGATTGAAAAAAAAAAAAACTGCTGCAGAGTGGGTGTCAATGATCTGGGCTGTGATAGTCTGGTCTGCTGGGTGGAGTTAGTGACGAGAGGGAGGTCTGGATGTGGAAGATGGCGGCCCACATGGAGTACGGGGGTTCATCTGGTTTGTTGTGAGGCTCTGCTGGGGTGGCTGGCCAGGGCTAGAACCTGCCATTAGTTCGGGTGCCTCATGAGTGGCTGGGCACAGGGAGAGAAAGTAGCAGCTCTGCCCCATGTCTGAGAGTATTGGAACACCAATATATATATTTTTTTGGTTTTTGGGTCACACCCAGTGGCACTCAGGGGTTACTCCTGGCTCTGCACTCAGGAATTGCTCCTGGCGGTGCTTGGGGGACCATATGGGATGCCAGGGATCGAACCCGGGCCTGCACAGGCCGGCTGCGTGCAAAGCAAACACCCTACCCGCTGGGCTATAGCTCCGCTCCACACCAATAGTTTCTTTAATGCTCAGTTGTATATATAAAATGTGATTATGGGGAGGAAGGGAGGTAAAAAAAATGTGATAATAGTGAGTGAAACATGAAATACAGTTCCAGGAACACTATTCAATATCTAACTCATCCCATCTATACTATAATAAATTTTTAATGAGTCTCTCAATGAATGCCTTATTTTTAATCAACCTGGTTGCAATATTTGCACTTCTCAGAGTAAAATTTGTTTATTAAAAGAGAACATTAAACTTTGCTTTCTTATATGAGGGAAACATAGCCTTCTTTTTCAAAAATTGAGTTCATTTTAATCTACATTGAATATAAGTTATTGTTAAGGCTGCCTTTCTCAACTTTGTCATAGAAGACAGAGGACTCACTGTCTATATGACCTACTTCCTGCATTATTGGACTAATAAGAATTAATTTTAAAGCCATAAAGTTCCTGATTTCTCAGGGGCTTCCTATTCATTTTCTACTCAAAAAATCCAGAACAAGTAAATCAGGTTTTTTAATCTTTTTGGCATATGTGTTCCTAGTTCTTTCTGAAACTTACCTTCTTTGAGGCAATGGTTCCAGAGAGTTTTCCACAATGCTGGGATTTTTTGCTCACTGTCTCCGAATCTAGGAAGCCTCTTTCTAGTGGTAATACTCATTTAAGAGGGTGGGGAAGCACATCTAGCAGTGCTCAAAGATTACTCCCTCTCCCGTGTGAAAGGATTATTCCTGGTGGTATTGGAGGCACCATAAGCGATGCCAGGGATAACAATCAAGTCAGTAGCAGGCCAGGTAACCATCTTAACTAAAAGCACTACTGCTCTCTCTATTCTGCTTTTTTTTTCTTTTTTTTTTTTTTTTTTTTTGCTTTTTGGGTCACACCCGGCAATGCTCAGGGTTTTATCCTGGCTCTGCTCTCAGGAATTACTCCTGGCGGTGCTCGGGGAACCATATGGGATGCTGGGGATCGAACCTGGGCCTGCATGGGCGGCCACATTCAAGGCAAACGCCCTACCTGCTGCGCTACTCTGGCCCTATATTGTGCTTTTTCCCTGCTTTTTGGGCCATACCCAGAGTTGCTCAGGGTTTTACTCCTGGTTCTGGCCTAAGAAATATACCCTGGTAAGCTCATGGGACCATATGGGGTACTGAGGCACAATCCCAGTCAGTTGCATTCAAGGCAAACACTTTACCCACTGTACTATCTCTCCAACTCCAGTGTTGCTGCTGTTAAAGATGCTTTCCACACTCTTACTCCCTCTTTGAAATATAGAATCTTCTCTTCACCGAGATTAGACTTTCACCAGATATATATATATATATATATATATATAAACACATATATATCAAGCAATTCTATCATTAAAATATTCCTGCATTTTTCCTTTATAAACTTCATGAACCAAGAAAATATAATAATTGACTACCTATTTGATTCTGAAGGTAAGTGGAATACACATGTACTATTATATCATTATATTCTCATGAACTATTTGGGCGATTTCTACTACTATAGATAAGCTATACTCTAGCTATACCTAGTAAACATTTCATGATGGTTTGCAATAGTACTGTAAGAAACCCTAACCCAGGAAGATCTGACTTCTAGTGGTAATTTCTCCTTCCAGTTTTTAGGGAAATAAAACAATTTTATTTAGTTACAATAATAGAGTTTATTTGATGTTCAACCCGATATACACTTCAGGAGTTCAGGTTAATACTTTTCCATGATACTATACTTGCCTGTTATCTTTTTAATGATTTATTTTAACACTCCATGATTTACAAATTACAAAATTTTTTAAAATTTATTTTTGTATTGAAACAGCATCACTTACAAAGTAAAAAGGTTTTCATAATATTGTTGATAGGAAGATCCATACTTCAACACCACTCCCACCACCAGTGTATTGCCACACCAAAGACCCCCCATTTCCCAACCGCCCCAATCGCCAAGCCTGCTCCCCTCAGCTGGCACTGACTGTATTGACAGCCAAATCACATACATGGCAAATGTAATTGATGAATCCACCTTCTTCCCTAGTTGTTGGTTATGGGAGATTGTATAATCTGGCCAAATTCTGTTCTTGAATTTACTCTTTGAGTTTCTAGAATGTGGTTGGTTCCACTAGTTTGATGTACCGTGCGGGCCAAGAAACTAGGGGAGAGCTGTATGAGAGCTCTCCCTCTGTGTGCAACTCTCTGCA
>JAJIBD010039019.1:0-64931 GCA_021461705.1 Cryptotis parvus | reverse complement strand
AAAAAAAAATGTTTCAGAGACTTTTGATTTTTAAAAAATTTACATTTAAAAATTTTTAAAAATTAAAGCACTGTATTCACACACTTATTTATGGGTGAGTTTCAGGTGTATAATGCTCTTATGCCGTACTCACCACCAGTGTCAATTTTCAGCAATGTCCATAGGTTCCCTACCCCTACCTACCCCTACCCTGACTCCTTAGGCTGTAGTTTGGCTCTCGTGCCTGCAGAATTGTTTAGATGTGAAGATAAACACCAAACCTGTTAGGTCTTATAAATAAAAGAGGAGGAGGGGGTATTGTGGCTCCCCTCAGGGGGTCCTAAAGCCCAGGCCCAAGGGACCCCCAGTGGTTCCATGGCCCTAACAAACAGTACTAAGGAGGGGCGTGGGTAACCATGGCAGCAGATGCCGAGGCCTACCTGGGTCCCTGACATTACTCACAATCCATTAGGGCCCCTGGCCTGTGTCTGGGGCCTGTGTCACCGTTCCCCCTGGTCCATCGACAGATGAAAGAACAAGACTAGAGGTCCTGAAGGTCACTTCTTAATCCTTATTCTGCTACTTTTTTGCTTTATCTTGCTGCTCACTGCAGGAACCTCTCACCAGGGACCTCTGGTTCTCTCTCCCGCAGGTTCTCGGCAGGCTGCTCTCCTTGGGGCATCTGGGCAGGCTCCTCTTTTCAGGGCAGGGCATCTTCTTTCATGTCCTATCCCAGGACCTCTCTTTTCAGGACCTCTTTTCTTGGGTTCTTTCTGTTTATGGTTTTTCTCTTCAGGGCCTCTTTTCTCCTTGTTTCTCTATTCATCTAAGTCCCTATCTCTTTTTCCAAAGTTTCACTGTTTTCTACTGTTGCCTCTGTTTCTCTATTACTCAGGTCCCTAACTCTATTTCTCTGTTTCTCCATTTGGTCCTGTTGTCCTGCTGCCCTATTACTATGTTGTCCTGTTCTCCTGCGACCTTGGTGCTAGCCCCTCAGGCTCAGGCACCAGGCCTTGGGGCTCGGGTGATGGCCCTTGGGTCATCACCAGGAGCACCAGGGAGCAGCTCTCTCCCCCTGGTGCTGGCTATCCAGCCCAGGCAACAAGGACTTCCTGGCCCAGGTGCTGGCCTTGTGGCCCAAACATCAGGGATCACTAGTTTCTCAATCTGGAAGCCCCCTGCATGCTCTCCTGTGGCCCCTATTTATAGTCTCAGGCCAGTTTCACAACACTGGCCTCAACTAAGACACTATACTCATATTTATTTATCATTGCATTTCAGGTGTACAATGCTCTTATGCCGTTCATACCACCAGTGTCAACTGCTTTCACCAGTGTCCAGAGGTTCCTACCCCTATCCTACCCCCCAGCCTGATTCCTTGGCAGGCACATATTTAAATTTGGTCGTAGTTTGGCTCTCATGCTTGCAGTATTGTTTAGATATAGACATACATCACATCTCTATACAACCAATCTCCCTAAGGCCTCAGACCTCTACTCCTGTTACTTCCTGTCCGGCTCATCTTAATCTCCCTTTCAGATTCTTTCCTTCCCATTCTCATTCCTTTAATCCAGGGTCAAGAGTAAACTGAATATTACCTCCCTTTGATATATTAACTGAAAGAATAGGGGTTACATTTAGTAAAATAGGGGATTTTGTAAGAAAAAAGGCCTGTTATGTGTGTATCAGAAGCTCAGGTTTGGACAGGTGAAGTTTCTTATAGTTTACTGTGGTTTTTCTAGTATGCTGCAAGAATTAATAAAACAACAGGTAGGCTAACTCTACCCCCTTTCCCAACCACCACTTTATACAACCTTCCATTGACCTATTGCTATAAAACAGAACAAAAAACCTCTTTTTATTCCAAGTTTTAAAAATTCACATGACTATTTTTCTTTGCTTTAATTTTGCTTTTTTAGTTTTATTTTGTCTAATAAAATGAAATATGCGTTAAAATGCCTGGCACATGTTAGGCGTTGAGTAAATATTTGTTGAATGAATGAATGGTAGTGGGGAAGCCACAGGGCAATACCCTTTCCTGAAAAGACCACACAGGCATTGAAGGAGAGCATGGCAATGTTGTTAAAGTATAAATAAGAACCACTATATGTCTTGGGTATTTTGAGAAAACCAATGAGAGATGAGAAATCCAGAAATCCTTTATTTCTATGGACCCCAGAGACTTGGACAAAAGCCTTCAAACAACATATTCTATTAAAGACAGAACTTCGGAAAAGAAAAAATACTATGTTTTCCCCCTTTCTTAATCTCAGCTTTACAACTCAAACCAAGCATAAAGAATTGGCAGTACGTGTGTGTGTTTGTGTGTATATGTGTGTGTTTTTAAAAAGAGCCTTCTTATGATTAGACATTGAAAACTCAATAGAGTTTTTAGCCATCAATGAAGTAGTTTTGCAGCATGATGGAAGATATATTAGCTTTGGGACTATGCAACTGTAAATTGACTCATGGGCAAAATAAAATATATCTTGGAATAAAAACTAAGGATCCATGTGCAAGATAAACTTATTGGATGAGATTCATAATCCTTGTCTAACTCCAGAGCTTCCTGCTAGAAAAAGAGATGGTGAATCTCACACAGGAATCTCTGGAATTGAGAATAAATGTTATGGATAGGATAAAAATACTTAAGAGGAAGAGTTTTTACTTTCAAAGAAAGACAAAGTCCACTTTGTCTTTATTTATTGAGTATGCAAAGGATGTTTGAATTTGGTGGAGTGACAGTTAAGGGTAACACTAAAGCAAAAATTTCATTTTCTATGGCATATTGTAAGTCATTAGTTGCATTCTCTGAAGAGTGGTATACTAATTGTATATGGGTGGGCAAGCAGTGGAGGAAGAACATGTATGAAAGATGAAAGAAGGGTATAAAACATAAAAGAGGGAGGAAGCAGATTTGAGCAAGACAAACCAGATTGAAATGCTGCTTTGCACCTGAGTAAGATAAGGACACTGGAAAAAATTAGTTCAATTTGAAAAGCTTCGGCCCTTGAGATAAATACAACATGATCTCGACTAATCCATTGGGAAGTTCTGAAGCACTGAAAACTACTCAGAGGATTCCCTGGTTGTCTGAGTGGTCATCCCAAACTAGTACTGCATACACATTAATTGGACTTACCTTAGCCCAATTAGGAAATCATAACCTTAGTTTATAAGTCAGGGAGAGCACTGTAGGCTCTCCAGTTAGAATCTGTTAAGTACTCCCTGCACCCACGTGGGGACCTGTTTCTTGAAGGAATATGAGTATGGGAACTCTAAAGGCAACATTCAGAAATTATACTAGCGAAGACATCTCACTCTTAAGTGATGTGATATACTACAAACTGGTAGTAAATGTGTGGGAAACCTGTGAATCATTATAGAAAGTAAATGCATGAGTAGGTTAGAACAGATCTTGTGAAGTGAAGCTAGTTATCTTCTCTGACTTTAAATGGTATTGTTATGCCTATTGAAACCTCTTTTCTTACACATCAGTAATTCTTCACAGATTTTTAAGTTAAAACAAAAATAATAATAGTAACAACTGGAAAATTATAAATATCATTTATAATATAACACAATAAAAATGTCAAATGTTCAAAGATATACAAAATTTTCACTCTGAAAATTGTAGTTCTTTGAAAGACTAGGGGGCTGGAGGGATAGCACAGTGAATAGGGGTTTGCCTTGCATGTGGCAGGCCTGGGTTCAATCCCGGCATCTCATATTGTCCCCCCTGAGCACCACCAGGAGTAGTTCTTGAGTGCAGAACAGGAGTAACCTCTGAGCATTGCCGGGTGTAACCCAAAAAGGCAATAAACTAAATAAATAAAAATAAAAAAAACTGAATAAGTGGAGTTAAACTACCTTAGTATCTCATATTTTAAGTTAGCTCCTCTTTCTAAATTGGTATACAAATTGTGTAATCCCTGCTGACATGAAAATACTCTATCATGGAAAATTTATATTTAATAAATAATATAGCAAAACATTTTGTGGGGAGGGAAACCTCCTCTGCTATTCCTAGGACTCAGGATCTGTTCTTACCAGTGACTCTCTGCTAGGTATTTCAAGACAGTACAGAAAGTTTGTTACTGGTATGTTCCTGGAAGCGAGCAGATGCCCTTGGGCTATACTATCATGTGACAGGATGTACTGAGATCTTACTGGTGTCCACTCGGCAAATTGATGAATATCAGGAAGAGAAGTGATACAAGCGGTACAGAAAGTTTGATGCCTGGATTTGACAATGGAGTGCTTCTAGCATTGGCAGTGCTGGGGGTCACCAGAACCATATCCAGCAATGTTTGGGGAACACCAATGGTTTGGGGAAAACCACTATACTCAGTGGTTTTCAGGAGACCAGGTGAGGCCATGTTGTAGCACAGATGGAATTCAGGACTGACCCGTGCTCTCTGTACCTTTTAGCTAGTTTCCTTACCCAAGACACCTGCAACTGAGCATTGAATACAGGCAAAAGATACGCACGATAACCTCTAAATGTCTATATTTTAATTCACAGTGTGAAGAGAAAGAAGAGAGAAAGAGTGAGAGAGATAAAGAGAGAAAAGAGATTAAAGAACCTGCCATAGAGGCAGGCTAGGGAGGGGGGGAGGGAATCGGGGGCTTTGGTTGTGGGAAATGAGCACTGGTGGAGGGATGGGTGCTGGAACACTGTATGACTGAAACCAAACATGAACATCTTTGCAATTGTATATCTCACGGTGGTATAATAAAATATTAAAAAAATTAAAAAAAATATTTCCCCAGGAATAAAGCCCAGGGTTGATATAGATTCACTAGTGAGTTCTTTCAAAACATTTAAACAGAGCTTAATACTCATATTTAATCTCTTCCAGAAAGAAAAAAAACTTCCAGAAGGCAAAAAAAAAAATTGGGGTTCCTTTTAACAATTTCTCTGAGACCAGTATTACCTTCATATAAAAATCTGACAGAACCACTACTTAAGTAGCTTTAAGAACAATAAAGGTGATTAAGTGATTGCCAAAATCTTCAATGAAACCCTAGAAAACTGAATACAATAATACATTACATAGATCATATATAACAAGTGGAATTTATCCCAGGGCTTCAATATTGGTTCAGTACTTGCAGGTCAATTAACTTGGCACATCACGTTAATATAAGCCCTACATTTGTGTCCATAGAGGTAGTGAAAGCACTTGACAAGATTTAACAGCTATTTATAATTAAAACCCTTAACAAAATTGTATTGAAGAAAGTTATTTTGGCTGGAATGACAGCACAGTGGGTTGGGCATTTGTCTTGCATGTGGCCAACCCAGGTTCAATCCCGGCATCCCATATGGTCGACTAAGCACCACCAGAAGTAATTTTTGAGTGCAGAGCCAGAAGTAACTCCTGAACATCACCATGTGTGAACCAAAGAGAAAAAGAAAAGGTTATTTTGTTATTTTATAGGTCATATAGAACAAAAATATGCTTAACATTTTTAGTAGGAAAAAGCTAAAACCCTTTCCTCTTCAGAGCAAGTGCAAAACAAAGACATCCACTTCTATGTTCCTAGTCAGCGTAGCCTTTGAATTCCTTGCCACAGCAAATGTGCAATAATGGAGAAATTCAATTTGATAAAGAAGTTGAACTATCATTTACATATAGCATGACATTGTTCTTAGAAAATCTTTAAAAACTTTACACAAACTTTTATAAACAGTACACCCATAGAGAAAAGCAGAAATCTACAAAATCAATACATATAAAACTGTTGCTTTATTATATGTAAATAATAGTAGCAGAGAAAAAAAATTAAAACTATTTCTTTTTTATGATGTTTTCAACAGAACCCAAGTATATGAAGAATGCAACCGCTCTATTTTGCTCCAAGGCCACACATTTCTTCACTTCACAACTCATCATAAATGTACGAAATTATCCTAAGGTAGGCCCCTAACCACACAAAAAGACAAGAATCAACTCCAAACTGCAAAGCAACACAGAAACCTACCAGTGAATCCCAGCCCAGTTAAGTCAACTAGTAATAATGTTCACTCAACTAGTAATAATGATCCACTACCGAACAGAGGGGTCTTTCGCCCTGGACGTGTATGGGGAGGATGCTAAGGGTGTCAGTAATTCTTCCGCTGCTCTGTGGACAAGGAAAGTGAAGCCTAAAAGATTGCACCTCTCCGCTCTTGGGGCAAAGACAGGACCCCGACTGCTCTGGAATCTCTCTTACCTCCCCAAATCCTGTTTTATGAAACGCGCGTCTTAATAGACCTTCATAAGTTATGGCCCAACTATCAATTTGGAGTCAAGATCTGGAGCTTCCTTTGAATGCAGAGCATCACAACAAGCCCGACGACCCCCACTCCATGAGGGGGCCTCCATTTTCCACATCCGACTTCCCCCTCATCAGAACTCCACCCAGCAAACCAGCCTATCACAGCCCGGCTCATCGAGATTCACCCTGCAGCAGTCTCTTTTAATCCGCCCAGGTATGCTGATCCAGAGACTCACAGACATGGGGCAGAGCTGCTACTGGCTCTCCCTGTACCCAGCCGCTCAAAGGCGCCCTGGAGGGATGGCGGGTTCTAGCCCTGGCCCACCACCCCAGCAGAGCCTCACAATAAGCCAGACAACCCCCCACTCCATGAGGGGCCTCCATTTTCCACATCTGGACTTCCGCCTCGTCAGAACTCCACCCAGCAGACCAGCCTGTCACAGCCCGGCTCTCGCGGCCGCTTGTGGCTGCGGTTCATCAATAAATTCTGGATTTTGAGATGACTAAAAGAGTATGCTACCCACACGGCAGAGCCTGGCAAGCTACCTGTGTCGTATTTGATATGCCAAATACCAGTAACAATTATAGACCTCATTCCCATGACCTGATGGAATGGTTTGAGGCTCTTTATGTCCTGGAGCAAGCAGGTGCCCTTGGGCTCTATTTGCATGAGACAGGTCATATGGAGATGTTACTGGTGCCCACTCTAGCAAATCGATGATGAACGGAAGACAGTGATACAGTGATACTGTTAAGAATTTATAAGGAACCACAGTCATCCTCAAAGTCTGGGCTCCACAGTTGGACACAGCCCATCCTGGACACAGCCCAGGTATGCAAAACTTGGTGACCAGCCAGCCAGGATTTTTAGGAAACTCAAGCTGAGGCTGCCTACCTCACCTCAGCTCCTTCTAAAATGCCTCACGGCCCTCCCCAAAACTGCCGCTAAGGCTCTCGGCCAGACACCAGGTACTCAGATGCAGGCCAGAATTTCTGCTTGCCTGCCCTGTGTTAGACTGATGAGGCATCTTGGAATGGTGGAAAATTTTGCTACTGGCCTGCCTGCCCCCTGCCCCAGGCTCTCTGAAGCCGGAAAACCACGACACAACACAACCATAGTCATCCTCAAGGTCTGGACTCCAGAGCTGGACACAGCCTGATCCCCATGGCTCATGGGCACTTTGCGCCCATGTGATATCTCAAAACCTGGTATACCACACATGTGTGGGAATCAGAGATTAGATAAGACAGAGAAGGGGAACAGTGTGCTAATAATTGTTGAGAAAGATAATATCAGCAGAGAACTGAGCATTGAATATAGGCAGAAAGGTACACATGATAACCCTCAATACTTCTATAATGTATGTATTGCAATCCGCAATGTGTAAGAAGAAAAGTAAGAGAGAGAGGGAGAAAGAGAGAGAGACTGGTAGAACTTTACAAAAAGAAAACAAAACAACCCCATCAAAAATGGGGAGAAGAAATGAACAGAAACTTCAATAAGGAAGAAATTCAAATGGCCAAAAAACATGAAAAAATGCTCATCATCACTAATCATCAGAGAGATGCAAATCAAAACAACAATGAGATATCATTTCACACCACAGAGACTGGCACTTATTCAAATAGCAAGAACAACAAGTGGTGGCGTGGATGTGGGAAAAAGGGGACACTCATCCATTGTTGGTGGGAATGCGACTGGTACAGCCTTTCTGGAAAACAATATGGACATTCCCTCCAAAGACGAGAAATTGAACTCCCATTTGACCCAGCCATACCACTCCTGGGAATCTACTCTGGGAAGCCAAAAATACGCAGTGGAAACACCATCCCTACTTTTATGTTCATAGCAGCATTATTCACAATAGCCAGAATCTGGAAGCAACCAGAGTGCCAGAAAATCGATGACTGGATAAAGAAGCTTTGGTACATCTACACAATGGAATACTATGCAGCTGTTAGGAAAAATGAAGTTATAAAATTTGCCTATAAATGGATGGACATGGAGAAGATTATGTTGAGAGAAATTAGCCAGAAGGAGAGAGACAGATACAGACTGCATTTATTTGCATGACATAAATATATATGTACATATTATGATACAATATCCAAGGTCAAGTGAAACATATATCAGGAGGTCTTGTCAAAGGTGGAAATTATCACAAACGTGTGGGAGTCAGAGGCTAGGTAAGACAGAAAATGGAACAGTGTGCTAACAATTGTTGAAAGTACTAATACCAACCTAGAACTGAGCATTAAATAGAGGCAAAAAGATACACATGACAACCCTTTAATGTATGTTCTGTAATCCATAGTCTGGAAGGTTAGGAAAAGAAAGAAGAGAGAGAAAGGGAAAGAAATAAAGAACCTGCCATGGAGGGGGGCTGGGGAGTAGGGGAGGGAATGGGGGCGTTGGTGGTGGGAGATGGGCATTGGTGGAGGGATGGGTGCTGGAACACTGTATGACCAAACCCCAAATATGAACTTTTTAATTGTATATTTTGTAATTGCATATCTCACTGTGGTATAATAAAATACTTTAAAAAAGAGATAAAGAACCTGCCATAGAGGCAGGCTATGGGAGGAGGGAGGGATTCGGGCACATTGGTGGTGGGAAATGGGCACTTATGGAGGGATGGGTGCTGGAACACTGTATGACCAAAACTCAAACATGAAAATCTTTGTAATTGTATATCTCACGGTTGTATAATAAAATATTATTATATAATATATTAAATATTATTTAATATAAACAATATAAATATTATTATATAACACAATAATATAATATAAATATTATTTATATATTTATTTAAATATTATTATAGTATAATAAAATATTATAGCAAAATAAATAAATGTCCAACATGCTGTACTAAAAAAAAAAGGAATGTATAAGGATCTCAAAGAAAAAATGGAATGCACCAGCAATAAAATACAGGAGGATATGAGAGCAGAAATGAGTAAAATGCAAATAAAATTACAAGCAGAAACGAGAGATCTGTAAATCCTGGTAGATGAAATAAAAAACGTATTGAAAGGTCTCAGCAAAGAATAATTGCTGCTGAGGAAAGAATCAGTGAGCTCCAGGATGAGATGCAGATAAATTCCAGACAGTGGCAGAAGATGGAGAAGAGCCTCAAAATAAATCAACAGATAACCAGAGAACATCGGGATGAAGTCAAGAGAAATAACATAAGAATCATTGGGGTCCCAGAGAGGCAGGAAGAAAACCCTGATGAAGGAACTGTCTAAGCCATCATTACTGAGAAGTTCCCCAGAACTGAAGAGTGCATGCACCCAGATAAAGGATGACCAAAGAGTACCAGCTAAAAAGAAATCCAAAGGAAAAAACCTCAAGACACATCGTAATCAGAATGATGAAAACCAGAGACAGAGATAGAATATTGAAAGCAGAAAGATCAAAGAAGGAAATTTCTTTGTAAAATAGAATCCTTAAGATTCAAAATAGACTTACCAGACAAAATCATCTGGACCTGAATACAGTAGTGAGTGGGGAGACAGTGAAAAAAACTCTATGAAATGAATGCCTCACCAAGAATACTTCACCCAGCCAAACTCTTATTTAGATTTGAAGAACAATACACAACTTTGCAGATAAACAACAACTCAGAAACTTGGAAGACTCAAAACCATTGTTACAAGAGGAACTAAATAGGCTCTTTAAGACAAGTTCCACAACAACACCAAACTCTTACATAAAGATGGCACAAATCCCTATCACAATGATCTTTATCATTGAGGGGTGGAAGGGGATGAGGGAGGGGGCCACAATCCCCATTCCAAGCCCAACCGGTGCACCCACAGCAACCCATGTTTTCTGGCCCTAGAAGCAATAGTGAAACTGGCCACGGGTGGACCCAGCTTCCCCTCTCTTTGCTTCCTGGGCAGCTTTCTCAGGCAGGAGCCATAGCAGTTGTGCATCTGGTCAATCTACTGGTTTACTGATCAGTCCTCGTACCTGGTTGTTGAGATGATGTCTTCCAATGAGCCAGTGGATGTGACTATGAGCCTTGCAAACGTCATTTACAACTGACCAGGTACCAGGACTGATCAGTAACTCAGGAGAATGACGTGGACCTCTGCTACAGCTCCTGCCTGCAGAGAGCTGCCCAGAAAGCAAAGAGAGGGGGAAACTGGCTCATCATCATTTCTAGGACCAGCAAAGACATGGGTTACTGTGGGCATGCCAACCAGGCTGGGAGTGGGAGATTAAGGTCCTTCCTCTCATCCCCTTCACCTCCAATGTCACAGTGGGTGTGACTACAAGCTTCCTAGATGTCATTCACAACTGAGCACGAACAAAAACTGATCAGTAACTTTGGGAAGAAGGACCAGAGACGCAGCTACTACAGTTTCTTCCCTACGGCACACTGCTAAGCAGCTGCATAACATGCTAAGAAAACCACCCAGTTGAGTATCAGGTCTATGCCACAGCCTTTCCCATATATATGTTGCAATGATCAATGTTGCTGCAGCCAGCTATGGGAGCAAGTATGGGGATAGGGAATGAATGAGGGGCGGTAACATTTGGTGGCAGTAGAGGTGCACTGGTGGTGGGGCTGGTGTTGAACAATGAATGCTTGTGACAACTATATTGCGAAGAAATCTGTAAATCTCTCTCAATGTCATTGGACTAAATGCACCAATCAAGAGGCAAAGAATGGCAGGATGGATTAGGAAATTGAACCCAGCATTTTTCTGCCTGCAAGAAACATTTGAGCAATCAAGGCAAACACACAGATTCAATGTCAAAGACTGGAAAGTAATTCCTTAAGCAAGCCAACCATCTCAAAAAAGCTGGGGTGGCCATAAGTATCAGACAACAACAACTTCAGTCTGAAGACAGTCATAAGTGGCAGTGGATATCATTTCTTAATGATCAGAGGATCTGTATATCAGGAAGAACTCACACTCATAAATGTATATGCACCCTAATGAAAGACTAGAAAAATACCTAAAACAACTGCTAATAGACTTGAAGAATAACATTGATAGCAACAAAATAGTAGTTGTACACTTCAGTACTGCTTTGCCATCTCTTGATAGATCAACAAACTAAAGCTCAGCACGGAAATACTTTCTTTGAAGGAAGAAATGGAATAGGGGATTAGTAGGCGTATGTAGGACTTTTTATCCCCCAAAAGTCAAATACACATTTTCACCAGTGCATGTGGGACATCCTCCAAAATAGACCACAAAATTGGCTACACAACTTACCGCCATAAAATTAAGAGGATAGAAATTGTATCAACTATCCTTTCATACTGATAATAGAAGTGAATCATACACAGAAATGGAGAGTCAAGTGAAACACTGGAAAATTACACAGTTCGCTACTGAACAAATAGTGGCTTAGAGAGGAAATCAAAAAATTTCTGGGCACAAATGAGAATGAGGACACTAACTACCAGAACTTGTGGGACACAGCAAAAGCATTATTAAGAGAAATGTTTATAGCTCTGCAAGCATTCATTAGGAAGGGAAACAAGGGCCCACATAAATAAATTAACCTTAGAGCTTAAGGTCTTGGAAAATGATGAACAAAAGGAGCACCTGTCAGGCAGGAGGAAAGAAATAATAAAACTTAGAGCAGAAATCAATGAGCTGGAGTCTCAGTCCAAAGGATCTACAAAACCAAGAACTGGTTCTTAAAAAACTGAACAAGTTTCATAAGCCATTAGCAAGACTTACAAAGAAAGAACAGAGAGAGAGAGAACCCTAATAACCTGAATCAGAAATGAAAACAGGGATATTACAACAGAAACTACAGAAACTCAGAGCATCATCAGAAGGTTACTTTGAGAATCTTTACACCACAAAACAAGAGAACTTTGAAGAAATGGATAAATTCCTGGATTCCTATAGCCACCCAAGTCTGAACCAAGAAGATTTGGAATATCTGAACAGACCTGTCACCATCAAGGAAATGGAAATATTAATCAAAAGTCTTTACAAAATCAAAAGCCCAGGCCCAGATGGATTCACCAGTGGATTCTATTAAACCTGTAAAGAGGACCTACTTCCAGTACTTTACAAGCTGTTACAGGAAATTGAAGAAACAGAAACATTCTGAAAGAGTTTCTAGAGGCAAACATCACCTTGATACCCAAAGAAGACAGAGAAACTACAAAAAAAGAAAATTAAAAACTGATATCACTGATGAACACAGATGCAAAGATCCTCAACAAAATTCTGTCAAAAAAGAATCCAACAACTCAACAAAAGGATCATATACCAAGTAGGATTAATTCCAGGGATGCATGGATGGTTTAACATTCTCAAGTCAATCAGCATTCATTCATAACATTCTCATAACATTCTCAAGTCAATACCATACCAATTGATGAGTACTGATGGCAAATTCTTCAGGTGTTCAGGTCTGACTTTGTCTGGGCCTGATGCTATTTGCTTCTTTACCAACGAAATGGTATGTCGGATTTCAGAAGGGAGAAGCTGGGAACTACATATCCATCCTGCCAAATTTGGTATGTGGGCAGGTGGACATGGCTATCAAAGAGATCAGAGTAGACGTCATGGATAATCTTCTCTATTGTCTTTCTGGAAATTGTGATAGATCCATCAGGACATTAGAGGGCAGTCATCTTGGTCTTATAGTTGGGGGAAGGACAGCATTGCGAATGCTTTTCCAGGCTTCTTGCTGCATTGGCCAGTATTTCTGCTCTTCTCTTTTGAGGTCTTCCTTGATCGTTTCTCTGCACTGCTTTGCGAACCTGGACATAAGCATTTGGTTGCCTGAGGCTCACGCCTTGCCACGTTGGTGAATGAGCTCGAGAGTTTTTGAAAACAGGCGTTGTTTTGTGTCTTTCTCTCTCTCTCTCTTTCTCTCTCGGCATTCTTCGCACAATCATGGAGGTGCTGAACCAGTCGGTTGTATTCATCAATGTCAATGATGGCATCTTTTCATGTTGCCGCAATGGTGCCAAAGAGTTTTCAGTTGGTGGTCATTATGTGAGTTCTTTTCTTAAACTTTGCAGCCTTTTATCCCCATTGTGTGAAATAGAATTTTGCACGGAGACAGTGGTCTGATCCTGCTTGGAATTTTAGAGCGACAGTGACATTGGTCAGGCAAAACCATCGATTGATTAAGATGTAGTCAATTTCATTGTGGAACTGTACACCAGGAGATTCCCATGTCCAACATTTTGATTCAGCCTTCTGGAACTGTGAGTTCCCATGAATGGCCTTAGTAGACATGATAAACTCAGATAGTCTCTTGCCCTGATCATTCCATTCTAGGCCATGGGTCCCGATATGGAGTTCTTTTTTAAAATATTTTATTACACCAACATGAAATATACAATTACATAGATGTTTGTATATGGCTGGTTCGTTCGGTCATACATTGTTTCAGCACCAACCCCTCCACCAAAGCCCCCCAATGTGGAGTTCTTTGGCCAATCTTCTCGGTCGTATCTTGGCATAAAAATCACTGAAGAATCTGCAATCAGTACTCATTAGCAAGGTGCCCTACCAATGGAAAACAAGCAGGACAGGCGTCCTATCGCCCCATCTGCCTGTTGTCCATCATCTACAAGCTGTTCACTCGTGTCATCCTGAACAGGATTGACAGAATATTAGATTCATCAATGGACAACCATGTGAACATGCTGGCTCTGAAAGGGATTCAGCATGATCGACCATATCCAAGCTTTAGTAACCAAACTTTGAGGTTTGTAGGGAGTTCAAGATGCTGCTCTGTCTCACATTCATTGATTTCAAGAAAGCCTTTGATTCTGTTGAGACAAAAGCTCTAGCCAAACAGGGTGTTCAAACCCAATATATCAAGATCTTTCATGAGCTGCATTATGGATTCACCACCAGGATCTCACCATTCTTCAAGGAAGTGATCATTGATGTCAAAAGAGAGGTTCAGCTGGGTGATACCATTTCACCAAAACTCTTCAGTGCCACCCTCGAGAACGTCATGTGACAATTAGAATGGGAAGGAATGGGAGTGAATATGACTGTTGACAACTACACCACCTCCACTTTGCTGATGACGTCGTTCCAAACATTAGCTAAGGGGCACAAATGCTGGTTGACTTCAACCGAGAATGTGAAAAGATAGGTTTACAGCTGAATCTCAACAAAACAATGTTCATGAAAAATGAAGTAGTTCCAGAGGCCCCATTCACTCTCAATGGAAGAAACTTCTCTGAGTGCAGCAGTTATGTGTACATAGGTCAATAATTCAACATGATGAATGACCTAAAACCTAAGCTGTGCATAAGGAAGAGAGCAGCATGAAACACCTTCAAGAGCATCGAAGAAATAGCAAAAAAGGACAAAGAACCTCCAGCTCCGGGCACATCTCTTCGATTCCACCATTCTCCCTGCATTAACATGGAGACCTTAGAGACCTTGGCCCTATAAAAGCAGGATGAGAACCCTATTTGGGTTCTCCCAAAGAGGATTCAAAAGAGCTCTGCTTGGAATATCACGCTTCACTCAAGTGAGAGAAGGAATCTGTAGTTTCGACCTCAGTCGAAGATCCAGAGTCAGGGCGCGCTGTATCGTTTGCCAAGGCATCAAAAATAAGATGGGCTGGACATGTAATGCAATTTGGAGACGACTGCTGGACTAGAGCTGTTAACGACTGGATCCCATGGGAAGTCAAAAGATCATGTGGACACTCACCTACAAGATGATCAGACTTCTTCGTCAAGACCCTGAACAATCGGGGCCGGAGCGATGGTCCAGCGGGTAGGGCATTTGCCTTGCACGGCCGCCCTGTGCCAGCCCGGGGTTTGATCCCCGGCATCCCATATGGTCCCCTGAGTTCCGCCAGGAGTGATTACTGAGTGCAGAGCCAGGAGTAACCCCTGAGCATTGCCGGGTGTGACCCAAAAAGCAAAAAAAAAAAGACCCTGAAGAAGCGGTTTGAGGCTTTTCGTATTCCTGAAGCAAGCAGGTGCCATTAGGCTACACTGGCACGTGATAGGGTCAAATGGAAACATTACTGGTGCCGCTCAAGCAAATCACCGAATATCGGGATGTCAAGTGGTCAAATGATACCATATCAATAAAAAGAAAAGATAAAACCATATAATCATATCAATAGGTACACAGAAAGCATATGACAAGATCAGCACCCATTCATGATAAAATCTCTCAGCAAAATGGGAGTTGAAGGAACTTTCCTCAACATAGTCAAAGCCATCTACGCATAAGCCCACAACAAGCAGTTTGCAAGTGGGGAAAAACTGAATGATTTTCCTCCTAAGTTCAGGCACAAGACAAATTTGCCCACTCTCACCATTGCTATTTTATACAGTACTGGAAGTACTTGCCATAGCAGTTAGGCAAGATAAAGATATCAAGAACATCCAGACAAGAAAGGAAGAAATCAAGTTCTCACTATTTGCGGATGATATGATACTGTACTTAGAAAATCCTAAAGAATTTACAAAAATGTTTCTAAAACAATACATGTTTAAAGTAACAGGTTGCAAAATCGGTACCCAAAGTCCATGGCTTTCCTACATACAAATAATGAAAGAGAAGAAACAGATTTTAGAAAACAATCTTGTTCAAATTTGTGCCTAAAAAAAATCAAGTACCTCAGAATTAGCTTAATTAAAGAGGTGAAGAACCTATACAAAGAAAACTATAAAACACTACTTCAAGAAATAAAAGAGAGCACGAGGAAACGGAAACACATCCCCTGCTTAACATTATCAAATGTTAGGATTTATGTTATCAAAATGATAACACTTCCCAAAGCATATACAGATTAGTTCAGTCCTTATGACATTTTCAAAGAAACAGTCCTGAAATTCATGTAGAGCAACAAGCCCCCACAAATAGCTAAAGCAATGTTTGGGAAAAAAGAACGTGGGAGGCATCACCTTCCCCAACTTTAAACTATACTACAAAGCAGAAATAATTAAAAAAAGCATGATATTTGAATGAAGTCAAACTCAAATTCACCTCAGTAGAATGAAGTTGAGAGCTCTGAGATAAACCTCAGATATATGAAAATTTAATACACAACAAAGAGGCTAGGTGTATGCAATGAATCAATGAGAATATTTTCAGAAAATATTGAGAAGCCACATGCAAAAACTGACACATGACTATCTTTTTGTTACATCACTATCACTATCTTCCTGTTCATCATCGATTTGCTTGAGCGGGCACCAGTAACATCTCCATATGACCTGTCTCATGCAAGTAGAGCCCAAGGGCACCTGCTTGCTCCAGGAACATAAAGAGCCTCAAACCATTCCATCAGGTCATGGGAATGAGGTCTATAATTGTTACTGGTATCTAGAATATCAAATACAACACGGGTAGCTTGCCAGGCTCTGCCTTGCGGGTAGCATACTCATGTAGTCATCTCAAAATCCAGCATTTATTGATGAACCGCGCGGCCGCTTGCAGCTGTGGAGCCGGGCTGTGATAGGCTGGTCTTCTGGGTGGAGTTCTGACGAGGGGAAGTCCGGATGTGGAAAATGGAGGTTCTCATGGAGTGGGGGGTTGTCTGGCTTGTTGTGAGGTTCTGCTGGGGTGGCGGGCCAGGGCTAGAACCTGCCATCCCTCCTGGGGGGCCTCATGAGCGGCTGGGCACAGGGAGAGCCAGTAGCAGCTCTGCCCCATGTCTGTCTCTGGATCAGCATACCTGGGCCAGATTAAAAAATACTGCAGCAGGGTGGATCTCGATGAGCTGGGCTGTGATAGGCTGGTCTTTGGTGGAGTTCTGACAAAGGGGAAAGTCCAAATGTGGAAAATGGAGGTCCTCATGCAGTGGGGGGGCCGTCCTGACTTGTTGTGAGGCTCTGCTGGGGTGGCGGGCCAGGGTTAGAACCTGCCATCCCTCCTGGGCACCTCATGAGAAGCTGGGCACAGTGAGAGCCAGTAGCAGCTCTGCCCCATGTATGTCTCATGTCTCTTTGATACATACAACGTTTAATTCAAAATAGATTAAAGGCCTGTATGTCAAACTTCTTTTTTTTATATAAAACACATTAAGGAAAAAGACAGGACTGCTCTTCATGATGTTGACCTCCGAGAAGTCTTCAGTGATATAACCCCACTACCAAAGAAAACAAAGGCAGAAATAAACAAATAGAACTGTATAAAACAAAAACTGTGTACTGTGTAAGAAATAAAGTCTAAAATAAAAATATACTCCAGTAGCTGAGAGAAAATAATTGCCCATAATACTTAAGACAACATTTATATACAAATATAAATCACATTTAAAATTCAAGAATAAAAAAAATAAAAGTTGATAGAGTGATAGGTGAAAGGACAATTCCTCAGAGAAGAGAAGACAATGATAGCCAGCAGGCACATGAAAAATATTCATCACCACAGGGCATAAGAAAAATGCAAATTAAAATGATAATTAGATATATAACCTATGATTAAAATGATAATTAGATATATAGCAAATAGGTCTATATCAAAATGTCCAGAAACAACAAGTGCTGGTTCGGATGAAGTGAAAAGGGAACTTTCATTATGGCTTGTGGTTCTGTTATCTGATTCAGCCTCCTCCAGTAACCTATTTGGATACTTCTCAAGACTTTGAGTAGAGCTTCCTTAGGACCTTGCAATTCCACTTCTGGTTATCTATCTATCTATCCCAAGTGGGAAAAACATTAAATCAAAAAGGATGTATGCACATCTATGTTCATATACTCTTTATAATGGCCAAGATCTGGAAACAATCCAACTGCCAGTAGATAAAGAAATTAGACATAAACCAGAGAATTTTACTTAACTCTGAGAAAAGATGAAGTCTTGCAGTTTGTTTCAACTTGCTTATAACTAGAGGTTGTCATGCCAAGTGATTTAATTGGAAAGAAAAAGACAAATACCAAATGATCTCATTCATATGCGGAGTATAAATGAAAAACAAAAGAAATTAGATAATTCCCAATGGAAAACAACTCTGAGATAAGATCAATAGAATTGTGATCTAAGGATACTAAGGGATTGGGGAAAAGAATCCTGTGATAATGGTGGAGTGATCTTGATACTCTTCTGGTGGACATGAGGCAGCATCCCAGTGAGCATAAAACAATTTTACTGGTACTATTGAGGAAAATTTTTTCATGTAAATGGGACTTATTCTATTTCTAAAAGGATTGAGTGGACTATAGTAGAGGAATATTAGCACTTTGGTGTTGGGTGTGATATGGTAACACTGTAACCCTAAAATAAAAACATTTACACTCTTATAAATCAGTGTCTCAATAAAAATAAAACTTACAAAAGAACAAACTAATGCTCTTTATATTTATTCTGTTGTCCTCAATTAGCTGGCATTGTTGTAGTTAAATGTGAAAAGCTTTTCTAATCCAAGCCCAATTTTCTTTTTTGTTTATATGAATGTCTTCCAAAATATTCCATTGGGGCTAAAATTTTCCATGCTTTGTTGAAGTCAAAAGATTAACTTTTTTCAAATAAAGTGAATAAAATCAGTTAACGCTTGCTGCATTGTGGGAAAATGAAAAAAAGTTTTTATTGCTTTACAAACAGAACCTTACAAAATAGTTTTTAAAATGTGAACAAATTAAACCACTTTGGTATCATAATGAATCTCAAGGAGAAAATTTAAATTAGTAATACTAGAAATACATAGTGTTTTTCATTTGTTTGTGTTTCACTTCAGTGCTTTGTTGACTCTAAATTAATTAAATTTCTTTCTTAAGGGAAAAATTTGTATTAGTATGTTGGACACAACAAACAGAATGTCTTCTCATATGCAGCATTTCTAGTGAGGAAGCCGCATTTTTTGAACATTATATATGTACAAAAGTATTTGGTGGACTAGAGAGACAGTACAACAGGTAGCGTGTTTGCCTTACACATGCCCAATCCAGGTTCTCTCCCCAGCATCACATTTGATCCCTGAGCTCTGTGATAAGAAATTCATGAGCACAGTCAAATGTATGTCTTTAGCACTGCTAGGTGTGCCAAATATCTCCCATTATTCCCCCTTAAAAACACACAAACACATATACACAAACACACACAATTATATAGTGTGTGTAGTAACCAGCTCAGTATCACTTTCTTCCTTTAAGCTTGATGGAAGAACTTTTTTTTAAATACTAGGATAAAACCCAGGGCCTCTCTTATGTCCGACTTATGCTTAATTGAACCACTCCTCAGTCAGGAAGATTTTAACATAGTTCTATTTATATTTATTTTTATTTTTATTTATTTATTAGATTTTGCCCTGGACAGTGCCCATGGCTTACTCCTGGCTCTACACTCAGGGATCACTCTTGGCAGCCCTCAGTGAACCATCTGCAGTGCCAGGGATTGAACTCCAGTTGGCCTTGTGCAAGGCAAACACTCTACCAGCTATACTATCACTTCAGTCTTGAGTTTTCAAATATATTAGAAAATCCTTTGATGACCTGTACTGTTATCCACGTACCATTGTCATATTTTAACTCAAACACTATAATTCGTTCTTTGTATTACATGGCAGTTGTATCATTATTCAAATCTGGCCCTCTTTATTAGTGTTGAATCAAACAAACAGGTGACTTATATTGGCCAATGAAACCTAGGTGAAAACGATACATACCACTTACCAGTAAAACTTTATGAGTTTTCATGTGGTTTTGTCTTATTATCCCCTGCCACAAAACTATGTAATGTCCTGAATAACAAGCTCTTCCTTTAATTAAGGCCCTGTAATGAAGAAACTAATACGTTGTCTCTAGCCAGTGAAAGAAGACTGTAAATAGTTACTGTGATTTGGGGGTTGTTTCTTATTGTAGCATATCTTAAACTAAAGTGATATGCATACAAGCACTATATATAGTGCATGGAATTGAACCCAGACCTCCTATATATATATGCATATATATGGAATATATATATGGAATATATATAAATGGAAAGCCCCTTACCCTGTGTACATTCTCTTCAACCAGAACATTAAAATTTGTACCTCCCTATAAAGAATTTCCAAAAATGTTAGTTTTGACTGGCAACAGGATAGTAAATGCAATAAAGCATATGCAGTGCTCTAGAGAGGCTAACAATGGGCCATAGTTCTCTCTGTCTTTGTTTCTATCTTTGTTTCTGTCTGTCTTTCCCTCCCTCTTTCTCTAAGACACATACACGCAGAAGTAATAAAGTAAGCAAGTAATCGCTTAGCTGTAGTTGTCTTGGGTCACAATTTTAAAGACTCCTATAGGTCCGTGGAATATGTTAAGTGAATTATATGAGCTTTCTTGTAGTCCGATTGTTTATTAATAATAGTTATTAATAATAGTTTTTAGAAGCTCAGAATTTGAGTATTTTGGGATTTCAGGTTTTTTTTTAAAATAATATTATAAATAACTAGAGGTTTGGACTTATCCAGAAGCTTAAACTCTTTTCTAAAAGTTTTGGGTTTAATAAAACCCAGTCTGCTTTTTTGCCGAGCACCCTTTCCTCTATTTTGCAAACTATATGTATTTTAGGGAGACTTACCCCATGTGTTTTTGATCATTTAAATTTAAATAATCAAAATTGTGTTTTTTAAGCAAGGTAGTTGATGTCAAAGACGCTTTTTGAGACTTCTAAAGAAATTTTTATTCTAAAACTAGAAGCAGTGATTTGCCAAGTACAAATGCTTGTGTTCATTTGTAACTGCAACCCCATAACCTTCTCTGGATCTGGCAAAGATTGATCATTCCTATTCTGTAATGTACTGGGTTCCAGAGTCCCAAAATTAGCTTGCTTTGTGATGTAATAAATGTTTTAGGCTGGAAAAATAAATAAAATTTTGATGATTTTTTTTAAAATGTTTTAGGAAATTTTAGGAACTCTATGAGGCTGTAGTATATAGTCAAAAGGAAAGTGTTTTCCGTCATCTCTATTTTAATGAATTACTGATCTGACACTGAGTGTTGGAAGAGACACATAGATGAACACATAGTTCCTTGGCCTAAAATTAAGAATAGTTATCTTTTTTTTTTTGTTTATTGATCTTCAGGAAGTTCTATTGAGTGATATTTTGGCGAAAAGAGGTTTGAGTTTTAGAATCTTTAGATTGCGGTGAGATTCTGAAAGAATCAAATTAAGAATGAGAGGCAAGTGGATTTTTTTTCATCTGATTTTCCCTCACCTCTGTCCTGTCCCAGTGTAAACTAGTCAATATGCTGGCTGACCACATCAGAGTTTCCGGTAAGGTTTATGTACTGAAGCTTAATCTTATTTTAATTCTTCGGGGTCTAGGAGATGGCACAAATTTGCTGGAGCACATTCCTGGTAGGCCGTGAGTTCAGTTCCTGGTAGTACATAAATACTACTAGATGCAGACCTGGTAGCTCTCATCAACACTGCTAAGGGGAAAAATAATAAAAAATAGTCTTTAGACATCCTCTTTAAATTTGGAGTTGATTTAAGTATCAGATGAGTATATTCCTAACCTCTCTTCACTTTGGTTCCCAGTAGCTTTCATTTATCTTTCAGGGCTGTACATGTGAAGCGTATCTAGTGTATCAAACATTCAGTGGCTATTAAGGACAACACTCCCCCACCCCTCTCTCCTCTTCTCAGAAAATTATTTCACAGCTTCACCACTTTCCTCTAGAGAAGTAGGAGTGAGGTTAGGGGGAAGGAGATGAAAAAAAGTCTAGAAACACAAAAAAAAGATAAAATTCCTAGAAAAGAAACTAAAAAAATTCAAATTTGTTTCTACCATGTCTTCATGGATCCTAGTGTGTACCCCAGTGTCTACCAGGAAAAATGTGATTTTTAGGTGCTTTGAAAGACAATTTAAATGGGCCCAAATCTCTCTCTCTCTCTCTCTCTCACACACACACACACACACACACACACACACACACACACAACACAACACAGAGTCCCAAAATGTTTTCTAGCTTAAGTAAACAGGGTTGCTGTGTTTGATTATGCAAGATATGCTCTACATAGTCTATTTGGCAACATGTTGACTCTGTATACAAATTAAATGTTCAGGAAAAATATCAACTACATCTGTTCCAGGTAGTTGTATATAATAAGTGACCTTCCTCTCAGTTTTCTCTTGCTTTTCTCTCTCTCTCTCTCTCTCTCTCTCTCTCTCTCTCTCTCTCTCTCTCTCTTCCAGCCAAACGTCTTCTCAAACACTCGCATGCATAAGCACACATGTAAGCATCTCACAATACTTCTCTTTCTCTGCCGAGAGTCATGCATATACATATCTGAAAGAGCTAAGGAGTAGTTTATTAGGAGATGATGTGAGAATGTCTACACTTACTTAAATGAGCAGTCTAAGCACTTCTACTGAAAATCAAAGAATATAGAACTCACAACAGACTGTGGTGAACATTATGAAATTGCCTTTTTTATTTGGTGTATCATAGTGAATGAACTTACAGTTTGATTTAAAATTCCATCCTGATTCTCACTACCTTGTCTTAAGACACTTGCCTAATCCTGAACCAAACATAACGGATGAGAGCTGAACTTTTCTGACTGGTAAAACCTGAGTTGTGGCCAATTCATAAAGTCCAGGAGGTGGACAACGCTACCTCTGAATCATATGGAATGAAAGGAGGAGGATAGAGGATACTAAGGTCAGCCTTTGACATAATCTCAGGCGCGGTCTTCTTTTACTGTGAATGAACAGGCTCACCACATGTGTTTTCTAGAATTTTTTAACACCTCACGTACTCCTAAGGGTAGGTACCATTGGAGCAACTGTGTCCTATTGAATGGTGACAGAGTAGGCTGTAGAAGAAATGATTTCTATAGTTTTGACTTGTACACATTACCTGTAGCTTTAAAAAATCTTTTAAGCTATCTAAAGCCTGAAAATTGCTTTGATAGATAATTTTGCTTTTTTACATTCTATTTTTATTATATTTTATATTATTTACTATTTTATTTTTTAGAATTTTTTTTTTTTTGCTTTTTTGGGTCACACCCGGCAATGCTCAGGGGTTTCTCCTGGCTCTGCACTCAGGAATTATTCCTGGCAGTGGTTGGGGACCATATGGGATGCCGAGGGTTGAACCCGGGCCGACACAGGCCGGCCACATGCAAGGCAAAGCGCCCTACCCACTGTACTATTGCTCCGACCCTCTATTTTTTAGAAAATTTTAATCTAAAAATAAAATTTCTTTAGATCATGTAGTGCACATGATCTCGCATGTGCACATGTGCACTCATACACACAGAGATGCGGATGGAGAGAGAGAGAGAGAGAGAGAGAGAGAGAGAGAGAAGTGATCTCTGAATCAGAAAAGGCATTGAACCCAGTAATTCAACATTAATCATTTACTGTGTTTCTACTATGGAAGAGGCCCTGTAAGGAATGTGCTTGAGATGCACCAATGACAAAATAAACAACCAAAATACCCTCACTGCCCTAGAGTTCCTATCCTAGAGGAATATTTTAATCTATAAATGATCTTCTCTCAAATGATATTTAAATGAGAGGATAATGACATGAGGGAGCCATAGAGAATGGTTAGACAAGAGGCTTCTTTGAATGGGAAGACAGTGTCTAGAAAGAAAAAGAATGAAAGATAAATTCAACTAATTTATATATTTGTTCGAGAAAGGGACATTTATCTTTTTGACAAAATGACAATGTTATGCTTTAAAGCATAAGAAGCAAATCGGGTAAATTTAATAAATAATCTGGTTTCTCTTCTCATTTTAACATAATCCACCATCAGTCTTTCAGTCTGCCTGTCACACTCATGGTTTTACAGTATGGCACGTCCCAGATAAGAACCCCATTCTTCTTTTCTTTTTACATGGTTTCAAGAGCTGTCTGGCAGTCAGGCTGTTGAATTGAATTCAAGGATGCTTTCAGATTAGTGCCATGAAACAGGCAATTCATCGTCTCTCCATAAGGCACATTACTGTCCCCCAGTGAATGATATCTGAAAGAAACAGTAAAGAGAGGCTTATCTAGGCATCTAGCAAGCACACTTTTTCCAGAATGGGCAGAGAAAGGGAAGCTGAAGGGAGATACCGCATGTAAGTCTTACAATCATCAAGTTATCACAATGAAGACATTGTAAGTAAGTCAGTCCGCACCAATCATTGTGGCTAGAAAACCTATACAATGACATCTAACTTGAAAAAACATAGACAGGTGAAATTCCATTTCAAGTGAAATGGAAGAAAAAGTTCAACTTCTGGAACCTTCATGAGGAGACCCTTCTCTAGATTTATTCTTAGGGGTTCCCCCAAGTCTGTGCATCAGAAGACAGTAGGCTTATGCTGATAGCTTTGTTGCTAAAGTCTTGTAGGATCAGAGTCAGTGTTGCCTCCTTGCATTCGCCATGGGAAATTTTTTTTGCTAAGTAATGATGTGATTTTTCAGGAATATCTACAAGAGTGCTCTAGTAGAAAGATGGAGAGACAGTTACTAGTTCATCAACAGAGCTGTTGGCTGCTATTTTCTGCTGCAAATACACTGAGGTCTCAGTAAATAAATCCAACCTGAGGCAGAGGAAGATTTTTCTAATCCTTAATGGTATCCTTTGGGACTCCTTTAAGAGTTTTGTATAATTATGAGGTGGGTGTCACAGAGAATGGGTTCCAGATATCCTCTGAATTCTTTATTGTGAAAAGTGTTACTTCAAATGAATAATAAATTAGTTATCAGATACCTTGGGGAGGATGGGTGGGAAATATCACAACAGTTGTTTGGCAATTTATAAAGTGGTAGAAATTTTCTGTCAGAAAACTAGACATACATATAACTATAACTAGTCTGATGGTTAGTTTTTCTTTTTTTCAAGTATTAGTAAGGAGCTGGAGTGATAGTATAGTAGGTAGAGGATTTACTTTGCATGCAGCTGATCTGAGTTCTGTCCGCGGCATCACGTATGGTCTCTGAGCCTGCCAGGACTAATAACTGAGCAGAACTGGGAGTAACCCCTTAGCATTGGTGCTGCCCAAAAAGCAAAATGAACAAGGTATAGATAAATGTTTTACCACATACAGTATAAAGCAAAATAAAAAAATGGTATAAGTAAATGTTTTACCACATACAGTGCTTTGTCTGCTAGCATCAGTGGAGAATGGGTTTGGTCAGGGTTGACACTCTTATAGTTAAATGATTTTTAAAAAGTCCTTGGGTGAAAATTCAAAGCAAACACCTTTCCTTAATGCATAGATACATTCTAAAATTAACCTCACCGATACTCCACTGCGACTAGAGGTGATAATCAGCGATTAGATGCATTTACTTCTTGGGGTGCAGGGAGGATGTCCTAAATTGCCACCAAGCACCTCTCATCTCTGCATAGGAAACTTGTCCTATAATGTAACTCATCTGCTTTTTACACACTTTCTCCCTTCAACCCCAATAGATTCCTGTGGCTTTTTGTGTTATATTTTCATCATTCTGATCAAATAATTATTCCCATTCCCCATCTTGCTCATGCTTCTTGCATCATCTCTTTTGTTGCAAACTCACACACACATTCTCTTGTCTCCTTCCTGCTCATCCCACCCAGGATCATTCTATGGGTGAATAGAAGGTGTTGACTGTTCAGTGTGTTTCCATGGGTTGTCAGCTGCATTATTACTGCTGCACTTCAGTTCTTTGCTACCAAGTAGCATGAAGATGTTAATTTCAATAACTAGGCTTCTGTCATGTCACAATGCAATGGCTGCCTGAGATCGGGTGTATGCTTTGAGTAATACTGAAGATGGTGTCTAACTTGTGTCAGCAGCAAAGTGGCAAAGAATGCAGAAATACTGTCCTCTGAGGATACAGAAAAAAGTCTCCTCAGAGTGGAACCATTTTCTCAGAAATGTCAGGCTTACTAATTTCTAGTGTCCAGAGACTTGTAATCATGGTGGATGAGCCTGAAGTTTAAGATTCTCTGGTTGTCATTCAAACACTGGAGAGTCAAGATATATCCTAGTACAAGCACAAACTGAATTTATGTCTGAAACCATTCCAGTACTCTCTTCTGCTAGATGTCCATTAGTATCATTTACTTCATTCTGTGTAGAGCTAAGTTTTGAATCTTGTGAAATATCATTAAATTTTGTAGTCATGTAAGGGAGAAAGGTGAACATTATTCCAAAGGTGGCTATTTATTCCTCACATCCTGTCCAGTATAAGGACAGTGCTTATTTTATGGTTCAGTTTTGTTACACACAAGCCAAATAACAAGCACACAAATGCACACACTCACACGTATACAACACACTATCTAGAAAACAAAGAAAAAAATTACATAAATGACTAAATGCATTAGCTGGGATGTCTTTAAATGCTGGCATTACAGAGAATTCTTATGAATTTTTTTGTGGTCATCTTTATTTTCATGATGAATGAAGTGAATTAATATCATGTAAGTTAAGCTCATAAATAATTGGCTTAATATATGGAGGAGCCCCAAGGGAATAGGGTATATTAGAAATAAATAAATAGAACAAAAAAGTCTATGTCACAGTTGAATTTTTTAAAGAACTTACTTTGGAGGTTTTCATAATGATTTATTGATTCTGAAGGTGAAAGGAAATGTTGATAGTTTTCAAATTAGTTCAGTTTTCATTGAGGCAGTCAATGAAAGTCAGTGTATTAATGTGTGTTTTGCTTATGTCTAACACTATTTCCAGATGGCTTTGAAGGAAAGTATTTGAATACTTTTAAGGCAGTGTCATCACATTTTATCCTCATATTTGGAAGCAATCAATATTTATTGTGCCATATATATTTATATATATATATATGCTCTCTATACATACATATATAAATGTTCTCTCTCTATATAGAGCATTTATATACATCATATATATAAAGGGCATATATAAACATCATACATATATAATGTATAAATATGTCCTTCTTTTGACATATTTAAAGAACATTTCTCTTTTTCTTTTTTTATTGATTTAATTGCATCTTTTTTTAAATTTTTTATTTTTACAATTACAAAGATATACAATTAAAAAGTTCATATTTGGGTTTTGGTCATACAGTGTTCCAGCACCCTTCCCGCCACCGGTGCCCATCTCCCACCACCAACGTCCCGGTTCCCTCCCCTCCCCCAGCCCTGCTCCATGGCAGGTTCTTTATTTCTTTCCGTTTCTCTCTCTTTCTCTTTTCCTTCCCCCCAGACTATGGATTACAGAACATACATTAAAGGGTACATTTCTCTTTTCTCTTATGCCTCTTTTGCAAGTCGGGTCTTTTTTTTTAAATATTTTATTATACCATGGTGAGATATACAATTACGTAGATGTTTATGTTCCGGTTTCAGTGATACATTGTTTCAGCACCAATCCCTACACCAGTGCCCATTTCCCAAACCAATGTCCTCCATTCCCTCCCCTCTCCCCCTAGCCTGCCTCTATGGAGAGTTCTTTATTTCTTTTCTTTCTCTCTCTCTCTCTCTCTCTCTCTTCTTCCTTCTCTTACACACTGTGGGTTGCAATACATACATTTAGAGGTTATCATGTGTATCTTTTGCCTGTATTCAATACTCAGTTCTAGGCTAGTGTTATCACTTACAGCAGTTGTTAGCAGCACACTGTTCCCTTCTCTGTCCCACCCAACCTCCAACACCCAGACGCTTGTGGTAGATTCCATTTTTGGAAAGACCTCCTGATCCATGTTTTGTCTGACCTTAGATATTGGTATCATAATGTATATATATATATATATATATATATATATATATATATACTATATATATTTATGTCATGCAAATAAATGCCATCATTCTATATCTGTCTCTCTCCTTCTGGCTAATTCCACTCAATATGATTCTCTCCATGTCCATTTATTTATAGAAAAATTTCATGACTTGATTTTTTCCTAACGGCTGCATAGTATTCCATTCTGTAGATGTACCAAAGTGTCTTTATCCAGTCATCAATTCTTGGACACTCTGGTTGTTTCCAGATTCTGGCTATTGTGAATAGTGCTGCTATAAACATAAACGTGGGGATGGTGTTTCTGCTGTGTGTTTTTGGCTTCCCAGGGTATATTCCCAGAGTGGTATGGCTGGGTCAAATGGGAGCTCAATTTCTAGTCTTTGGAGGAATGTCCATATTGTTTCCCCAGAAAGGCTGTATTAGTCAACATTCCCACCAACAACGGATGAGAGTCCCCTTTTCCCCGCATCCATGCCAGCACTTGCTGTTTTTGCTCTTCTGGATATGTGCCAGTCTCTGTGGTGTGAGATGATATCTCATTGTTGTTTTGATTTGCATCTCTCTGATGACCAATGATGATGAGCATTTTTTAATATATCTTTTGGCCATTCGAATTTCCTCCTTGTCGAAGTTTCTGTTCATTTCTTCTCCCCATTTTTTTTTGATGGGGTTGACTGTATTCTTCTTGTAAAGTTCTACCAGTGCCTGATATATCCTGGATCTTAACCCCTTATCAGATGAATATTGGGTGAATATTCTTTCCCATTCTGTGGACTGTTTTTGTATCTTGGTCATTGTTTCTTTTGAGGTGCAGAAACTTTTTAGTTTCATGTAGTCCCATATGTTTATCCTTTCTTCTAGTTGTTTTATTAGTGGTGTTTCATCTTTGAAGATGTCTTTAGCTTCAATTTAGTGCTTTTTTAAAAAAAATCTCCCTGAAAAGCTTTATGACAGGCAAATTAAAGTGGTTGCTTCAGGCTAAGAAGTCAAAGATGAAATTGAATTATTCTTCTAGGCTTGGCATACAAAATTAAAGAAATTCATTCATTATGATTAATCAGAAGCACACTGGTAGTATTAGTGTTATGATTGTATAATATCTGGAACTTGGCATATTTTCAACTGACATTTACGTGGTATAGATAAAGGGAATGTTAACTCTCTGCCAGGCAAACTGCTCCATAATAGAATTGGGAGGGAGTGGAAGGGGGAAGGGAAGAAGAAAAAGGTCAGTATGAAGTCATGAGTTATAAATATATATATATTGTGCATGTTTTGTTTTGTTTTTAAGTTCCTCTCACTATTGATTATGTGCTGAAGAAATCCCATGATATGTGATGATGAATGGAGTCAGTTTCCCTTAGCACCACCTTTACTGTAAGCCTCAATTTGTAAAGCATGGTGTTATAGTGCAAATTACTAACAATGATCATGACACACACAAGTGAATAATAAAAGTGTTTTGGAAATGCCTGTTAGAGAAGAGGCATTACTAATAGGAATTGCCTACTCAGATTCTTTTCCTTTGTTGTGATAAACTTGGTCATTGCATAGAATTTTTGTTACTATCTATGAGCAACTGTTATACCTAAGGGGATAATAACAGCTAAGAAGGCAGAGTCTCAGGAATGAGGAAGATGGGAAAGAAAAAAGGCAGTAAAGAAGAAAGGAAGGAGAGAAGGTGAATCCATTTGCCACTAATTATAACACAAATAATAAGCAATAGAAGAATCTCATTGGCAAATAGCAACAAGCCCATTCTCATTATGGATGGTGTGTCAACTCTGCTGATCTCTGTTTGACTTGTTTATTCATATGTAAATGGATGCAGGGAGGGAGGGTGTCATTGCTCTAGGCTGGATTTATTGGATTTTTTTTTGTCTTTAAGATGCAGGTCTACAAATCAGCCATGATGCTTTGCTTCCCATTTCCTTGGGTGAACCGGTTAGCTAAGGCAAGCTCATCTTGTGGCCAATGAATGAGAAACTGATTTTGGTGTTAGTACAGGCCTTTCAGTGTGTTGGGAATGTCATTAGAATTTATTCAAAAGGATTCTTGGTATAACATGGTGAATTTGGAGAACACTTTCCATTGTGGGTTTCGTTTCTTTGGCAGTAACTATTTATACAGTATCCATTTGAGCATCAAACATCAAATTTTTTTGTTTTGGGTTTTTGCTCCCTGAGCAACATGGGGGGAAAAATTTCTTTTCTGGAGGACTGTGAATTTCCATTTGTCATTATTATTATTATTCTATTTTTTCCAGACATCAGATAAGGCAGGTAGATGTAAGTCTGTATAACTGCGATAGGAGGATGAGGATCCCAAATATACTTTATATGAGAGCTAGTTAAAGCTAAGGAAGGTTTTAACTACCAAGGCATATATATAAGGAGCACTTCCAGCAGAGTAGTTTCTATATCTATTTTATCTGTTTGTGTAACATTATACAAAGGAAATCCTTTATACTCTAGTTTCTGAAAAATGAGATATTTAAAATATATCACAACTTACCTATATTACTAAAAGACCTATCATAAACTATTCAAGTCTGTAATTTGACTAAACTAAATGCACTGCACTTTCAGAGATTTATAAAAATCTTTGTGACATAAGCATCTATTGCTACAGTTATGTGAATTTTAGGTAATTTCAGTATCAGACCAGCATACTGTACAAACTAGTGTCTTTTATGTGCTCAGCATTCTTTATTTTTTTTCCTTTCTTACTGCAGGATATTCTAGGAAAATAGTCAGAGGACTCTGCTCTCCCAGTGCTTCTAACATAACTGAGGAAACCATTTGACAATGAGTCTCTCCCATCTGGAAATTTGTATTTTTGAGGGGTGATAACTGGGGATGTAATCCTGTAAAAAGACAAATCAGTTACAACTGAACTTTCCAATTACAGTTCACTAAAAAGAGAGAAAGAACATTCTTAAATCGGTTTCCCTTCTCCTAACACCTGCGTATTTCTTCTTCTTGGTTATGTCACCACTCTCTCTTTCCAATAAAGAGCTTATGTTAGCCACAGTCCATTTTGTTGATGAAATGAAAGAAGCTAAGCTTGATAATGTAGATATAATCACAGCTTCATGTCTTAGACTTTCTCACAACCTGGGTTCTGAATGTAATTAAATTCCATCAACCCAATGCATTAGTGTAGTATTTAAAAGTCTGAATCTTAAACTAGGCTGAGGCCATTTTCCTCTTCCTTTTGGCAATCTCTGAATGCAAAAATAGTTGTACAAGTAAGTCTGAAATTGCTCTTCAGCAATGAATGTCTCACTCCGGTATACAGTTAGCTTAGTCATGAGAAAATGTTCTGCTGGTATCAGTAGCAGTGATGGCTTCTTGCACTTATCTCCCAAACCCTTTGTGGAAGCTCCTTGGGTGCCCAGAAGTAATGACAGAATTAGAATAAAAAGCAATAGCAGGATCTTGCCTCAAGGAAGTTGCTAGTGGTACTTGACTGGTAGTAGCCAGTGGGTGAGTTCTGTATTATTCTTCAATCACTTCTAAATACCCAGACTCAATAAGGATACAGTGAAAGACTAAGTGAAAGCATTATGTAGATAGTTCAGTCAGCTTGGACAACCAGGAAAGTACCACACAAGGAAGAGCTGCTACATTACCCCAAAAAAGGCAGGAGAGTCCAAATTCAACAGATTCCCATCATAGCAGATCTCATTATAAAATTCCTTTTTCCTTTTCCTATTAGATGACTATATAAAATAGGACTTTATTGATTTACTACAAACTGTGTTTACAGTAAAAAAAAACCTATAGTAAAAAGTTCTGTAGTAAAAAGAGTAGCTCTAGATATTACAAGTGCGAGATATTTAAAACTTTAAGATAGTTATTGATTTGTTGTTGTTTGATTTGGGGTTGTACCTGGTGGTGCTCAGACCCTACTCTAGTTAGTCCTAGTGGACTCAAGGGCTCTCTGTACAGGGATAGAATCCAGGCTCCAGCACTCAGAACCTATTGATCAATTATTTGAGCTCTCTGTAGCACAACTACTGATTTTAAGGTTACTGTGTATCCACTTATATTTTGATATAATGCAGATGTCTTAAAGTACAATAAAACTAACATCTGAGTCTATATTTTAAGGGGCCAGGGTAAAAATTGTGGAAAATGCTTTCCTTGGAAAGAGGTCACTGTTACAAATGACATAGAATCAGAAGATATAGAATTGAACAAATAAGAAATGGTTTTATCTCAGCTAGATCTTGTATACCAGCCTAAGAGAAACTAAGTATGAGAAATGGAATGTAATTCTTCACTTTTTGTACTGTAGCAAAAACTTTTCTAAAGAAAATGAGACTATTCAAATAAAATAGAGATTTGCCATAACAACTTAAAAAAAGAGGATGACTGATAAAACATGCTCATTTGAAAAATAAAGAAGTGTTTCTTAAAGCTACAGAAGCCAAATACCTCATAGGAAAATACCCCAATAACAGGACAGGTATTTTATTTTTCTCTTAACTTGTTTTTTTAAAATGGGGGTGGAGGAGCAGTCATCTCTCTCAAATATTTCCGTGCATATAAGGAAACAATACAAGTAAAGAAGAAGAAACTCTTATTAGGGAATCTAATGACCCTATAATAAAGTATATTTATCTCCAAAGTAGTAGATTTCAGTTCCAATAATTCAAATTGTGACTTTGATAAACATTCCAACTTTCTTACATTTTGATTTTTTGTCTGTACAATGGGACATCGCACAAAATTTTATTTAAGAAAAAAGAAAACTTCAAACAAGTAGAAGGGCCAGGATTAAGCACTAGGAAATTTCCAGACCCTGAATATAACAAACCAAGTAGGAAGAGTTAATAAGAGCCTGAGAGCTTCATGTTTAATAGAGCCAAAAAGGTATCTGGCATCCAAGATAGGAGAACACTAAAGGTACTGGTAACTGAGTTAATGGAGGTGGAAGTACACAGAATTTCCTGGAAAACAAAACAAAACAAAACTTAAGGTTGGAAACAGAGCCCAGACTTTCGGCTGTTGCCCCTAAAATGCTACATCTGTTGCTGAGTTTGTAGCACTAATGCTCGATATAGCAATCCTGGCTCAAGTCACCTTTGTGCTTGCAATTAGAAGAATCTTCTTAAGAAATAAGACAAAAAGATTCTGAAGAAAGACAAGTGACGAAGCCAGGGAACCAGGCACCCAATAGCACTGTGATTTTTTTAATGCATTTAAGTTGCTCCCTGACAGTAAACAAGAGAAAAACAAAGATTGTATTAACACTTTTTGTAGAA
Organism: Cryptotis parvus; assembly: GCA_021461705.1. NCBI lineage: Eukaryota > Metazoa > Chordata > Mammalia > Eulipotyphla > Soricidae > Cryptotis > Cryptotis parvus. The sequence continues at coordinate 31,771 of JAJIBD010039019.1, read as the reverse complement.
CCAGAAAACATATTTCTAGACAGGCTGTATGGCTGTCAGCCCAGAAACTTCACTGTAAATCATTTGGAAAATCATGTTTGTCAACAGAAAATTAAAATGCCTTTAATGGCTGTTGCTTAAATGCCATCTCGTGTTTTCACCACAGTCTCCTTTCCTGGGGAGAAAATTTCAAATTTGTCATTATTATCCTCTCTTAGAAGTGGCTCAGGGCAGTTGTTGTGTGAAACATAAACTAAAACACAACAATCAGTTTCCGAATAGGATGCCAATGTCGTCCACGGAAACAGCATGTAAACCACAAAGGGAGGAGTGTAGCAGCAGATTTGTCCGAGTGCCAATAAAAGACAATGTCTAAATTCCTATAACCAGATCTGCCTTTATTTTATGCTTTCCAATCAAACCTGGGGGTTCCTGAAATGATGAATAGTAATTCTCTAAGCAGCAAAGTCTTAATCAGTACAACTTAGAAATTTGTAACTGAAAATCAATCAGATTGCCTTGTGGAGTTTAAGAACATGATTATGTGATAATGTTGCTCATTTCACACCGGGAAAAATTTCACACAGTGAGTGGTCCTATTAAGCCATTGTACTTTTTAATTGTTTATTTAGTTTCCAATCTTTCTGCTATTGGTTTATATATTCTCATTTTCTTTGTGAGTTAATTTGTATTACTCTGTCCAGCTTTCAATACAAAAAGGTGTCACAGAAAAAATGTTAGAATATCTCTACATCATATTTCCAGAGAGCCACTAAATCAAGCATTTAAACTTTTTTTGGTATTATACCCAATCTATAATAAGTACAACATACCTACTTCACAGTTTTATCACAAGTAGAAATTCAAGAAAACCACTGCACAAGGCCTGGCATTCCATAAATATTAGTTTCCATCCTTTGTCTAAGGATTGACTGACCCCATCTTCCCGTGTAACTACATTTCTTACTTATTTAAACTTACAACTTTTATGAGAGGAAGTTAAGTTTCCCTAATGTTTCTTCCTTGCTAATTCTCACTCCCAGTTCCTCTTATCTAATTTTGACTTCAGGTTTTAAGTTTATAAGGTAAATATATCTGTACTAAGCATCAACAAAGTTAAAATAAACTGTTCATTTCATTTTATTTTTTTTAATTTATTTTTACAATTACAAAGATATGCAATTAAAAAGTTCATATTTGGGTTTTGGTCATACAGTGTTCCAGCACCCATCCCGCCACCAGTGCCCATCTTCCACCACCAATGTTCCCGGTTCCCTCCCCACTCCCCCAGCCCTCCTCCATGGCAGGTTCTTTATTTCTTTCCCCCTTTTTTTTTTGGTTTATTTCATTTTAATTCTAACTCTAACATATTTTCTTGGTTGCATATTTGAGTAGGAAATCATTCCATAATCTATGAATATCAGATATAGCATATAAAATAGATTTATTGATGTTAATTATGCAATTGTTATTTTTTACTTTTACTTATATATGAATTTAATACTATATTTATATTATATATTTACTTACATAATTTTCCTCTTATATTTTTCCCACTATGCATAAGACAGAGTGAAAGAAAATATTAGTGTCTTCCCTCATGGGCATTATTCCCTTCAGAAGAAATGTGGTGATTCTGCATGTTTTATTTTTCCAATGAACTAAGATAATTATTATTGCATATTTGTGTCTTGACATTTAGTAAAATTTAGGCTAGAAATAATCTTTTACTTGCATTTCTTAAATAGTGAAATGATTGTGCATGTGTTCTTAAATAGTAAGATGAGTGTGTGTAATGTATTTGTTCATTTAATGTATTATATCCTGTGGTATATTGTTCTTTTCAAAATAAATTGTTACTGTTTTCTATTAGACAATTTAAAATTTCTTTGAGACAAAAATAGAATATGGTTTTGGTTTGCCAATTAATCTAACTTGGTAATGATTCATAAGAATCTAAACAAAGAATTTAATGGTAAGTGATATAACCAGAGCGTATTTTGGGTCACACCTGGTGATACTTGGGGGTTACTCCTGGCTCTGCACTAAAGAATTACTCCTGGTCATGCACAGGGGACCATATGTGTTGCTGGGGATTGAACCTGGCTGCAAGCAAGGCAAACACCCTACCTGCTGTACTATACTCTGGCCCCCACGAGCGATTCCTAAGAGTGAGATGCATTGATCAAGAAATTGGAGAAGTATTTCCATATGATTTTTTAACATTCAGTTAATAGATGCTGTTTTTAACTTTCAGTCAATATATAGCAAATTTAGGTAACTGCTTGAATATATATTGTCAAGTTGATCTCAGAGATGTTACTTTGACTTATTACTTCAAAGCTAGAGGTTAATCCTGTCCTTTTCTAGAAATTTGTCTTATGTATTATTAAGTTTTATTATATAGACTGGATATTATTTCTGTTTTCACTAAGAAGACCTTGTTCCTTTGAAAAAAGAAAATAGGAATGACATTTTTGTGACAATATTTAATATGAATTGATGCAAAAATTTTGTTTTGCTTTGTTTTTTGGGCAGCAACACCTGGTGGTATTCGGGGCTTACTCCTGGCTCAGCACGCTGGATAAAGTCCTGGCAGGGATCCAAGGAGGCGTATGTTGTGGGGGAATCGAACCCAGATCTGCTGCAAGCAAGGAAAGTGCCCTTCCCACTGTACTACCACTCTAGCACATAGTGTAGGCATTTTGTGTGTGAATTTTTATTTGATTCTTCTGGATATGAAAGGAACATATTCTCTCTCTCTCTCTCCTTTCTCTCTCCTCTCTCTCGCTCTTCTCTCTTTCTTCTCTCTGTTTGAAACAGTAAGTTAGGAGCCAAAAATCTTTGGCCCTTTAACTTGTCCATCTATCTGAAAACCTGCTGAGCATGATTATAAATCATGAGCTGTACTTGGTTTTCTCAAGCTGGCTGCAGAGACAAGTTGTCTAGGTTCTCTGTGAACAGCCACAGCCCACAGAGAATATATGTTTATTCAAACCTTTTCCATGGTTTACTTCTGAAAATTGGTTCAACCACATGAGAATTTAGTTAGGCCCTTGGAATTATAATCTCTGAATGGTGTATAACCCAAACATTTTAAAATGGTATTTTGAAATCATATTGAAGCTTAGAAAATGAGAGAATAGAAAGAATTCAAATTTTCTTTCAGATCTACTAAAATCCACTTTTTAAAAGTAGGGTTTTCCATCTCCAAATCATCTTTTTAAACTAGATGTAAACAGAGAAAAAGAATTTTAGTGAGATATAGCAAAGGATACTTTTTTATTGGAAGATGCAGATAGTGCAGCATAATTGGATGGTGCAAGTATGTTAGAACTTCACTTATGCATGATCTGCTATTATATTGGATGTAGTCTGTCAACTGCTTAGAAAGACAGCTTTTGTAATTGAGGATCGATTCTATATTATTCACCTGTGATTTTCATCTATGAACCAATATCTTTGTTATAGTCGATAAATTGAAATATAAAGCTCATAAACTATCCTTTGGATTATTCAACTGATTACATCTGCATTTCTGAGGACAAGAAGGGAATAATTAAGATTGATACTTTATTTGAAAATGCACTGTTTCTCTTGTTAAGAATAAACCACATTTACAATAGAAAGAAAAAGCTTACCCATAGTGGAAAGCTAACAACAACAACAACAAAAAAAAAACCATTGCTATGCAATGAAGAACTTGTCTTTTCTAGTACTAGCATTCAGTAGCTGAAAGCAGATCATTGCCATAAAGAAGTATTTACCAATTTTTAAGGTCTTGGCCCATCATAGCTGGTGTTAGATTTGGAATATAGCTTTTGTTGCCAAGGTGACAAACACTTATAAATATAACACATCTTCTAATGTGCTTTTAACTTGGTATTTTTATGGCTTTTAAATCAGATACCATTAGCAAATATATTAGGTAATTTAGCTGAAAGACCATTTTCCTCTAACACTTTTTGTTACATTTCCCCAGGTATTTCAGTAAATGTCTGTTGTGACATTCTACTCCTGCTAGGCTTCCAATGTAAGGGGATACATAAAGTACATCTGGTAAAGATTAACATATATTACTTTGCCTTTTTTGTATTGATCACCAAAAAATGTATAAAGGAGAGTTAAATTTGTAGTCTCCTTTGAAGAGCAATCACTGTTCCCATTGTTATTTTGGGATCGACATCTCCCTTCAAATAAAAATCTGGCTTTAAGATTCAGTACACTGAGGAAAGAGTTCAGGGGACAGCATAATAATTCTATATTAACATTTCTCCAAACCCTCACATCTAAGTACTTTCCTTTAGGTATCAAAGAAACAAAAGAAGGCTTTGAGGAAAATAATTCACAGATTTATTCTAAATCTGTGAATCTCAACTTTATTGTTCCAAACAATAAAGTCAACAGTCCAGCAGAAAGAGAATGGGTTAGTTATAAATGCTATTTTGAAAAAGTCTTGCTAGATGGACATATTTGTCAAAGTAAGCCGGAATCAGATCAGACATATTTAGGTTAAACCTAAATTTGCATTTATGGTTACTTTGTCAGAATGTTATGGTTACTTTCTTTGATAGTTTGTTCATTCACTCAATCATTCTTTTTTTCTTCCACTTATTCAGAAAACTATTTTCTAAGCACTGTAGATACAGAGATAAGAAAGTCTTGGTCCCCCTAGAAAAATGTCAGGAAGGAGAAAGGTAAGTAAATTAGGCTATAACAATACATTCAAAGTATTAAGATAGCAATTGCACACAAAAAATGGTCAAGGATGAGTCCTTAAGAGAAATGAATCTGAAAATTATTTTTAGAGACTCTAGATGGAAAATGGGAATATATATTTGACTTAAATAGCAAAATTCTTGATAATTAATGCCTTATATAGCAAATCTAGAACCGCTCTTCTTTACTCGGGTCCTGAATACCTCTGTACCTCAGTATCACTCCTGTATTATGTAGATAATGATCCTTGCCACCACATAGCTCATAGAAGACTATCAATAGAAATAATGGGATAGATGTGGTGAACTATTTGAATTCTTTGGAAAAGAAAGATGCTATATAAACACACAGCATCCTTATTCTTCCAAGTGGTAGAATTTTGGATAATTACCGTATAATGCTGCACCTTTGTGTGTATGTGTGTGTGGTTTTTCTTTATAGAAAGTTAAGTGCTAATGTTGAGTTTCTTTAATAACTTTGGAAGCAATTTTAATCCACCAGACAAAACATAATAATCTTTAGAGTAAGTTAAATCCCTTTGTATTTAAGTAGATTTTGTTATTTACCAAGATCTTAGGCAATTTTACCACAATTATGAAAAGCAGTGCCCAGCAGGCCTTGTGCTCTCAGCAAGTATCTGAAAGGCAGTATTGCAGAAAGGCCAAATGCTCAGAAGCTTCTTTACAATAGCCACAGCTCTGTGTGTGTGTGTGTGTGTGTGTGTGTGTGTGTGTGTGTGTGTGTGTGTGTGAGTGAATGTGTGCGGTGTTCCTGAGCCTGCGGCTGCCAGCAAAATCTGGGAACGAGCTGAGACTGGCTAACATACCTGAGGCAGCTGTTACAAAGTGGCGCCTAGATTCTTCTCTCAGACTCTAGACTGGCACCCCTCCTCCTTTTCAGGGTCTCTCAAATTTGTCTTTCTTCCTCCTAGTGACTTGGTGGGAGATTCTCATGGCCTGAGACTCTTCCCCCAGGCCTGCTGCTATACATGCTAGGACTCGCTGGCTATGGTAAGGAAGAACCTACACTATTCTGGGCAAGAAGTCTGAGAGAAAACTGTTCATCAGTACTCTCCTTTCTTTTCTTAACTCTCCCTTTCACCCACTGTTTCTGTTTCTTTCTGCCTCTCAGTTATCACTTTGATTCCCCATGTCCCATTTTTATTGAGGTACCAGGATTTATTAAAACGTGAAAGACAGATCCAATCAGACATCATTCCAACAGCCCATCTATCCCCAGAATGAGCACTTCTCTGCACCAGTTCCCAAGGACACTGCAATCCCTCCCAACCTGCCTTCTCCTTGCCCCCCAAGTAAACTCACTTATGAGAACCACCTCTCCAATTCTGATGCCTTTTACCATTTGTTACCCCCTTCACTGAGTTTTTTTTTTGGGGGGGTTGCTTTCAGATTACACCGGCAATGCTCATAGGTGCTCTTGGCTCTGGAGGCCTAGGGAAACCTATTCCTCCTGACAGTGCTCATGGAACCATATGGGATGCCGAGGTCGAATCTGGGTAAGCCAAGTGCTAGCCAAAAAATGCCCTATTTGTTGTACTATTGCTCAGACACCTTCACTGAGATCATTTTTTTTAAATGTGTGGATTAGCCAAGATTTAAAGAAAAGCATAGAAAATAGCAACAATTCAACTAACAGTTCAAGGCAGATCTGTGCATTGATCCTAAAATGTGATTCAGGCTATCCCAACAGGGATCTATCATTGACCTAGGATTAGCCAAAGAAGTCTAGCCATTCAATAATAAACAAATAAACACAAAAGGGCAGCCTTTAGAAATTTTTTCTTTCCCAAGTAATACTGCTGCTCAGAAATCTTCCACTAGTAGATGCCAAAAAGCAATGAGGTGATACAGTAAATAACTGAAAAACTGGACAACTTAAAAAATACCTCAGTAATTCTTATTTCTCAGTTTTATCTAGCTCTTCATAGTTTGCGGTAGTATCTATGGCTACTACCAGAATTTGAGAGAACAAGAATAGTGAACAAGGATTAATTTATCTAAAAGGAAAAAATGCCAATGATAAACCAGCCTGGGAAAGGCAAAGAACGTAAGATGCCTGGAGGCCCCAAGGCCCTGGACTAGGGTGAAAGGTATGTCTGTATGGCCGACTGGAAAGGCCAATGATATTAATCCTAAGAGATGGTCTCTGGTTACATTTCATGGAGTTGGGACCCACTGACAGAAAAGAACAATTACTTAAAGTCATATTATTTTTAATTTGACAAAGATCCCAATCATGTCGGATTAGGTACATTTAATATCTCAATTAATAAGCCTTTTACAATAGTAACATGTCAACTTTGGTTCAAGAAATCCACTCCAGTTGATAGTCATCCAGGAAACGTCTTTCATGCCCACATATTAAATTTAATCTGCCACCCCTGTTTTTTTAAGACTTTGTATTCAACTGCTGAAGAAAAGATGCTTATTTTATCATTCCAACTTAACAGCTTGCTTAGCAAAGCTGATAGGTAGGAGTTTAGAAGAGATATTCATTGAATGTCTATTTTGTATATTTACAAAAGAGGTAGATTTAAGGGAGTTACCCAAAAGCAGTATTTTTTTGTCCCACTGTTATCCTATTGGTCTTCCTTTCATTCAACAGATTTATCTGTCATGAAGAATTTAAGTTTCATATTTTCCTCTGTCAGTTGTGAAAAGGCCTGTCAGCTGGGGCTTACACTACAGTTTACCAAAAGGCCTATAGCACACAATGACAATACAATCTTATATTTGTGCTCTCAGTCTCCGGATAATCCCCCACTTTCCTTCTCTGCAGCCCAGTTATGATCAGGCTTAAGTTGCATATTCCATTTTTAGCCAGATTTTGCTGATAAATGCTATCAGCAAGACTGAAATGAAATACAGCAGGTTTAGCTCTTATTACCAGTGTAGAATATACCTTGGGAGTTGTGTGTATAGTACTGAGACAGTAGTAGTATAAAAACCAATTAATATACAAAAACAAAATAAAGGAATACAAATGATAAGGCTTTTATCCTTTGCATGTTCCAAGATCCTTTATTCATTTACCTGAAGATACAAACGTTTGATTAACATTCTATGAGGTTTGCCAGATATAAAGAGCCATTTCTCCTATTGTGTCCAGTGGAGATACAATTTTGAGAGAAATGCAGAGCCTTAACTTTGTTAATACTCTCAAACACACATTGTTTTGGAAATTTTTGTTTTGATTTTTAAAAGAATAACCCTAAATCTAAGAAAGATTTAAATTTTCTACCTCAATACAGAAGCCATTACACTCTCATTAAATGGAAGCCAAATGAATAGTTGGAGACTTACAAACCATTCTCTCATAACCTGCTGGGTCTGCAGCAAAATGTAAAACACTATTACATTAGAAGAAATCATCATTACCTCAGTCGAAGAGAGGGAAGGGTTAATCTTCATTCCTAGAACTCTGGCATGGAACAAAAGCTTGCAGCCTGACACCAAAATAACATCACAATGAGAAGTGAAATTGCTTCTAAGGCTAAATTGCTTCATTTGAAAATTGTAGTGATATTGAGAATACTATGTCACTTAAACTTTCACAATTTTGTTTTTATAAATCAGTTATAAAACTATCATGTGGTTTAAGTGCAATTATTTAATAAGGGTAGTTGTAATTGTCCAGCATAATCAATTATGCTTCAATCAGGTTCTTCTCTGTGACTGTATTTTTCTTAGTGCTTGAGTCATTATTATGGAAATAAATAGTTTTTGAAAAAGCCAAATAAAATCATTGTTTTCCAGAGCAGTTTTTCCCTCCTTCTGATAGTCACAAAGCATTCTCTTACTGTAAACTGAGCTCTGAATTCGCTTTCCGCTCCTCTTGTATTGGAAACTAAGACTACACACAGTATAAAAAGGAACAACATATTGCTAAGTACCGGTGGGGGGTTAAAAATCCATTCAAGAGTATTGATACAGTTGAGAGTGTTTTCTGATTTACCAGACTAGAGGAGAGCATGGTATGGTACATGTGAGATACCAAGAAGAGTCCAGGGCAATGAAGGCTCAGCAAAGCATAGATCTTAACATTGATATTCTTTTGCTTTTTTTCCTTTTTTGAGAGTTTTAGGACCATATCTTGCTTTGTTCAGAGTATTCCCAGACTTGTCCTGGTAGGAGGGAGAACCGTTACTCCTAGTAGCTTTCTGGGGACCATGTATCTGCATGTGGACAACCATGGTGATTGAACCAGGGCTGTCTACATGCAAAACAAGTTCCCTAGCTTCTAAGCTATCTTTCGATCCTTATTTCCTTCCTTCCTTCCTTCCTTGGACAAGGTATGTGCTCCATCTCTGTGAGCTAAGGGATTTGGTTTTCCAAGGGAGAGGTTAATCCTGAGCTAATTCCTGGGACTTTCATGCTTCTAGAGGTCATAGGGTTTTAGTAGATGTATTGTGCAATTTGTGAGCTATTCGGTCTACTTTGGATTGCATGTAGCTTTTGTTTTCTTTCCAATTTTAACTGAAATCTCTACTAATGCCTTATCTTTGTGTTTGCCTGCTTCATCTTGATCTGTGCTCACTGGCTTGACCCAGAAGGTTATTCACAGAAGCCAGGCTTTTTGCCCCTCTTCTCCCAAGCATGTATCTGTCTCTACTGTAGATACGGTGTCCTGTGTCTTCACTGTTTTGTTTCTGTTTTTACATTTTCTATTTCTCTAAAGAGTCACATCACTTATGGAGGATACCAACCCTCTTTCACTCTCTGCTGTGTATCCTAAAACAGACACTTCTGCTTAAGAGCATTTCCTCACTTCAATTCATTATTCAAGAGAGTAACTGATTCCTGCCAGTGTGATATTTAACTTCAGCTACTTGGATTCTGCAGAACTTGGGACAGGAAACTTCACAGAGGGTTCCCCTGCCAGAGTCAGTGAATTATTATTTTTTTTGAAATTCAAATCTAATAGTACAATTTCCAAACTTAAAACCCATCCATGATTTTTCCTTATCTTAAGATAAAAGCCAAAAGATTCTGTGCTCTGGCTGACCTAATTTTTGGGTTTTTCTCACATCTGCTTTGCATTAGCTCTTTGTTCCAGCCACACAGGCCTTGTCTCTAAAATGATCACTTTCTCTTCCATTCCATGGCCTCTATACTTGCTGCTCTGCTTATGATGTTTTCCCCACCACCACCAGCCTTAATCCAATATTCCTTTAGGCTACTTTTTTAGTCTTCAGGCTATTCCTTTTTAAAAAATATTTTATTATACCATCATGAGATATACCATATCTTGCTTTGTTCAGAGTATTCCCAGCTTTGTGCTGGTGGGAGGGAGAACAAAACTGTTCATGTTTGTCTTTCAGTCATACAGTGTTCCAGCACCCATCCCTCCACTAGTGCCCATTTCCCACCACCAATGTCCTAAATTACCTCCCACCTCCCCTCACCTGCATCTATGACAAGTTCTTTGTCTCTTCTCTCTCTCTCTCTCTCTCTCTCTCTCTCTCTCTCTCTCCTTCTCTTATACATTGTGGCTTGCAATACATACATTTAGAGGTTATCATGTGTATCTATTTGCCTACATTTAATGCTCAGTTCTAGATTGGTATTATCACTTCCAATAATTGTTAGCACATTATTCCCCTCTCTGTCTTACCTAACTTCTGACTCCCACACACTTGTGGTAGATTATACACACGGACAAGACCTCCTGATCCATGTTTTTCCTGGCCTTGGATATTGGTATCATACTATTCTTTTTATGGCCCACAAATAAATGCAGTCATTCTGTATCTGTCCTTTTCCCTCTGGCTAATTTCACTCAGCATGATCTTCTCCATGCCCATCCATTTATAAGCAAATTTCAAAACTTCGTTTTTCCTAACAGCTGCATAGTATTCCATTGTGTAGATGTACCAAGATTTCTTTATTCACTCATCTGTTCTTGGGCACCCAGGTTGTTTCCAGATTCTGGCTATTGTGAATAGTGCTGGTATGAAAATAAAAGTGCAGATGGTGTTTCTGTTGTGTGTTTTTGACTTCCCAGGGTATATTCCCAGGAGAGGTATTGCTGGGTCAAATGGGAGCTCAATTTCTAGTTTTTGGAGGAATGTCCATATTGTTTTCCAAAAGGCTGTATCAGTCAACATTTCCATCTTGCTTTTTTGGATGTTTGCCAGTCTCTGTAGTGTGAAATGATACCTCATTTTTGTTTTGATTTGGATCTCCCTGATGATTAGTGATGATGAGCATTTTTCCATATGCCTTTTGGCCATTTGATTTTCTTTTTTTTTTTTTTTTTGCATTTTGGGTCATACCCGGCAATGCTCAGGGGTTACTCTGGCTCTTTGCTCAGGAATTACTCCCTGGCAGTGCTCGTGGGACCATATGGGATGCCAGGGATCAAACCCGGTAGGCCAATGTGCAAGGTAAATGCCCTACCCACTGTGCTATCGCCTCCACCCCTGAAATTTCTTTTTTGTCGAAGTTTTTGTTCATTTCTTCTCCCCATTTTTGTGGGGTTTTTTTTTGTTTTTGTTTTTGCTTTTTGGTCACACCCAGCAATGCTCAGGGTTTTTCCTGCTCTGCACTCAGGAATTACTCCTGGCGGTGCTTGGGGGACCATATGGGATGCCGGGGATCAAACTCCGGCGGGCGGCTGCGCCGCAAGGCAAACGCCCTACACGCTGGGCTATCGCCCGGCCCACTTCTCCCCATTTTTGGATGGGGTTGTCTGTTTTCTTCTTGTGAAGTTCTACCAATACCAGATATATCCTGGATATTAACCCCTTATCAGATGGGTGTTGGGTGAGTATTCTTTCCTATTCTGTGAACTGTCTTTGTATCTTGTTCACTGTTTCTTTTGAGGTGCAGAAGCTTTTTAGATTCCTGTAGTCTATGTTTATCTTTACTTCCGATTGCTTTGTTAGTGGTGTTTCATCTTTGAAGATGTAAGGCTAATTTTTTTGTTCCTTTTGAATGAATATACATTCATTATTATTTGTTTATTATTCGATTACAGTGTTTTTAAAATGGAACGGGACCTTTTTTTCCCATGTATTTCTTCACTCAGAGTCACTCAGTTTATATATTGAGTGAGTGAACTCTTGGGGTTAATAGAGGTTTTTTTTGTGAAAAAAAATAAGGAAATCAAATTTTCTAAACCTGTGGCAAACATCAGTATTTTAAGAGTAACTTCATATGTATCCATGGAAAGATACGTACACCATATGCATAGTACACAAAGATATATACACAAATATATACAGACAATTTAAAATATTAAAATTTGTAGAAAATAGAGAAATAATCTTTCTTGTTTTTTTAAAAAATATTAAATATTAAACATCTGTCCATATGACTAACTCTTTAAAACACATGCATAAGTAAAATTGGAAAAAGATGTGAGTTCCAGAGAGAGAATACTATGAATATAAGGCTTGTCTTCATGTACCTGAATTGTATAGGGTTCCTTGCACCCCACAAGGTCCCCAAAATGTGCCAGAAATGATCTCTGAGCTTAGAGGTAGGAGTAGGCTCTGACTATCACTAGTGTGGCCCCATAATAAAACAAAACAAAACAAACTTTGTTGGCTTATTTGCCTAGGATCTATGGAAAAGTATTTAAAAATGAATATATACTAGGATTGAGGATGAAATTTAGCAAGTGTGGGAAGATGAGGTCTCCAAAATCCTTTCCTTCCTTTCCATGCCCTTCACTAGCCATATTACAGTAAAAAGAATGTAATCAATCCCTACCACATCCTTACTGTTTACTTTCTGGGGCAGTCTTTAATTGCTCTTGGGAACAAACATATCTCCCAGGGTAAAGGATAGTGAATCATAGTCATTTATAAATGGAAAATGACTAGGAAATAAACTAAAGAATAATTACACATGAAATAATTCAGTAATGTACAAAATATCAAATTTTAATTCCCTTCTTTTTAAAAAATATTTTATTATACCATTGTCTGGCCCACCACTCAGCAGAGCCCCCACAACAAGCCAGACGACCCCCCACTCCATGAGGGCCTCCATTTTCCACATCCGGGCTTCTCTCTCGTCAGACCTCCACCCAGCAGACCAGCCTATCAGCGCCCGGCTCATCGAGTTCCACCCTGCAGCAGTCTTTCTTAAATCCGGCTCAGGTATGCCGGTCCAGAGACTCAGACATGGGGCAGAGCTGCTACTGGCTCTCCCCGTGACCAGCCGCTCATGAGGTGCCCGGGAGGGATGGTGGGTTCTAGCCCTGGCCCACCACCTCAGTAGAGCCTCGTAACAAGCCAGACGACCCCCCACTCCATGAGGGCCTCCATTTTCCACATCCGACTTCTCTCTAGTCAGACCTCCACCCAGCAGACCAGCCTATCAGTGCCTGGCTCATGAGCCGCACGCCGGTTCATCAATAAATGCTGGAATTAGAGATGGCTACAAGAATATGCTACCTGCACGGCAGAGCCTGGCAAGCTACCCATGTTGTATTTGATATATATGCTAAATACCAGTAATAATTATAGACCTCATTCCGGAATGGATTGAGGCTCTTATGTTCCTGGAGGAAGCGGATGCCTTAGGCTCTACTAGCATGAGACAGGACATATGGAGATGTTACTGGGGCCCCTCGAGCAAATCGATGATGAACGGGAAGACAGTGATACCATTGTGAGATATACAATTACAAAGATGCTCATGTTTGGTAAATCCCTTCTTGAGATAATAGTCTGTGGAACCTTTTTTTCCTAAAAAAATATGATAGTAGGATCTCAGTGATCTAGTAGACAAGAATTAAGTTAAACAGATAAGAATTCTAAGATTCTGTCCTAACTGTACACTGGAAGACATTAAGCACAGAAGTATCAAATGCACGCTGGCCTTGCTTATAGTATAAATTGTCTCTAGCAACTCCCTATTTTTTCTAATTGTAAACTTTTTAGAAGCCACTTGTTCCCAGATCTTTTTCCTTATTTTGTCACAATGACTTAAAAATCCACTTTCTTTATTGACATTGAGTTGACTTGACCATTTGATCATTTGATAACTTGACACCCTGTTATTCGTTGATTTGCTCGAGATGGTGCCAGTAATGTTCCATTTGACCCTCTCACATGACAGTGTAGACCAATGACATCGCTTCATCCAGGAATACGAAGAGCCTCAAACCTTTCATTCAGGGTCTTGACGAAGAAGTCTGACCATCTTGTAGGTGAGCAGCCACATGATCTTTTGACGTCCCGTGGGATCCAGTCGGTGACAGCTCTAGTCCAGCAGTCATCTCCAAATCACATTTCATGTCCAGCCCATCTGATTTTCGACGCCTTGGCAAACAAGACAGCGTCCCTGACTCTGAATCGTTGCCGGAGGTCGGAACTCCGGATTCCTTCCCTCGCTTTAGTGAGGCATGATATTCTAAGCATAGCTCATTTGATTCCTCTCTGGGAGACCCGAATAGTGTTCTCGTCCTGATTTCATAGGGCCCAGGTCTCTAAGGCATATGTTAATGCAGGAAGAACAGTGGAGTTGAAGAGATGTGCCCGGAGCTGGAGGCTCATTGTCCTTTTTAGCTATTTCTTGATGCTCTTGAAGGCGTTCCACGCCACTCTCTTCTTCCTGTGCAGCTCAGGTTTTAGGTCTTTCATCATGTTGAGTTCTCGACCTAGGTACACATAACTGCAGCATTCAGAGATGTTTGTCCCATTGAGAGTGAATGGGGCCTCTGGAACTAGTTCATTTTTCATGAACATTGCTTTGTTGAGATTCAGCTGTATACCTATTGTTTTACATTCTCTGTCAAAGTCAGAGAGCATTTGTTCCACTTGGCTAATGTTTGGTGTTATTAGAATAATGTCATCAGCGAAGTGGAGATGGGGTAGTTGCCAACTGTCTATCTTCACTCCCATTCCTTCCTGTTCTAATTGGCGCATGACGTTCTCAAGGGTGGTGCTGAAAGTTTTGGCGAAATGGTATCACCGTGATGAACCCCCCTTTGAACATCAATATCACTTCCTTGTAGAATGGTGAGATCCTGGTGGTGAATCCATAATACAGTTCACGAAGGATCTTGATGTATTGGGTTTGAATGCCCTGTTTGACTAGAGCTTCGATGACCGCTTCGGTCTCCACAGAATCAAAGGCTTTCTGTAAATCAATGAACGTGAGACAGAGCGGCATCTTTAACTCACAACAAACCTCAAAGAACTTGGTTACCATATGGATATGGTCAATTGTGTTGAATCCTTTTCAGATACCAGCTTATTCTCATGGTTGTCCTTCATCTAATGTTCCGCCAATCCTGTTCAGGATGACCCGAGTGAACATCTTGTAGATGATGGACAACAGGCATATGGGGCGATTTTTACCAATGTTGTGAATGTCTCCCTTCTTGAACAGTAGAGCTGTTCTGCTGGTTTTCCATTGGGAGGGCACCTTGCATTCAGACAGGTAGCGTGTGAAGTGCTGAGCCAGTGTATTGATGAGAACTGACGGCATATTCTTGAGGTGTTTCGTTCTGACTTTGTCTAGGCCGGGTGCTGTTCACTTCTTTACCAACGGAATGGCATGTCATATTTCAGAAGGGAGAAAGTTGGGAACAACGTATCCATCCTGTGGAATTTGGTATGTGTGCAGGTGGAAGTGGCTATCACGTTCACCTGGTGGACATTTTTCCTGAGTTGACTTAGGAAAAAAAACTTTAAGTTGAGTGACATAAAGTTTATGCAGCAGACTGAGAATAAGGAACCATGACTTCTCACTCCTGATCAACTATTCTTTCCAATGTGCTACATGGCAGTATTCAGATTAAGTATCAGGGAGTATAAAAGACTAGAAATTGAACTCCCATTTGACCCAGCCATACCATTCCTGGGAATCTACTCTGGGAAACCAAAAATACGCAGCGGAAACACCATCCCTACTTTTATGTTCATAGCAGCATTATTCACAATAGCCAGATTCTGGAAGGAACCAGAGTGCCAGAAAATCGATGACTGGATAAAGAAGCTTTGGTACATCTACACAATGGAATACTATGCAGCTGTTAGGAAAAGTGAAGTTATAAAATTTGCCTATAAATGGATGGACATGGAGAAGATTATGTTGAGCGAAATTAGCCAGAAGGAGAGAGACAGATACAGAATGACTGCATTTATCTGAATAACATAAATATATGTACATATTAAGATACCAATATTCAAGGTCAAGTGAAACATATATCAGGAGGTCTTGTCAAAGGTGGAAATTATCACAAACGTGTGGGAGTCAGAGGCTAGGTAAGACAGAAAATGGAATAGGGTGCTAATAATTGTTGAGGGTACTACTGCCAACCTAGAACTGAGCATTAAATAGAGGCAAAAAGATACACATGACAACCCTTTAATGTATGCTCTGTAATCCATAGTCTGGAGGGGAAGGAAAAGAGAAAGAGAGAGAAAGGGAAAGAAATAAAGAACCTGCCATGGAGGAGGGCTGGGAGGAGGGGAGGGAACCAGGGACGTTGGTGGTGGGAGATGGGCACCGGTGGCGGGATGGGTGTTGGAACACTGTATGACCAAAACCCAAATATGAACTTTTTAATTGTATATCTTTGTAATTGTAAAAATAAAAATATTAAAAAAAATTAACTGCAAATAAAAGTTTAAACATACAAAAAAAAAGTATCCGGGAGTATACATATTAAGTCTGTATCAGTTGATTAAGCTATGCTTTGCACTTCTTTAGTTATTAGTCACTAAGCTGGTATTGTGGGGAAAGGGCAGAAGATTTATTGAGGAATGGTATATAAATATAATGAAGTATTATTTATTCTTTAAAAAGAAGGAAGTTCTTATACATGATTCAATTTGAATGAACCTAAAGATATTGTAGTAAGTGAAATAAACTACATATAAAATGATGATATGTATGATTCAACTTGTATAAGGAACTAAGGGTTCTCAAATTCATAGAGATTGAAAATAGAAAGGTGATACTAGGGACTAAGGGAAAGGACAGAATAAGAACATTACTGCTTAATGTTAGAGTTTTGAGATCCATATTTTACATCATGTATTAAAGTAACTTCAAAGTGGATTTAAAGGCCCTGTAGTGATACCAGAATCTATAAAATGCATTGAGGAGTACACAGACAGAACTCTCTAGGATGGACTTCAAAAGGTATCTTTGATGATTTTATTCTTTTGTCAGAACAAAAACAAAAATAAACAAATGGAGCTACATCAAATTGAAAAGGTTTTGCATTACAGAAGAAATTAGATAAAATTAAAAGATTCTAATGTAATAGAGAAAATATTTTGACACAACAGATAAAGGGCTAATATCCAAGCTATATAAAGCACTTGTAAAGCTCAACAAAAAAAAATTTTTAAATGGGGAGAGGAAATAAATAAACACTTTTTTAAATAAAACATATGCATGTCTAGTAGACATACAAAGAAGTGTTCATTATCACTTATTATCAGGGAAACACACTAAAAAACAATGAGATATCCTCTCATGCCAGTGATAATGATATATAACAACAAAAAAACCTGGAAACAACCATGGAAACAACCAGTGTTCTTGTAGATATGGTAAAAAGGATCCTCATTGATTTTTGGTGGGAATACTGTGTGGCTAAGCCTCCATGGAAATCTCTATGGTGATTTTCAAGAAAGCTAAGATAGAGCTTTTCTATGATCCAGCAATTCTACTACTTGTTATCTATTATGTGCAAAAAAAACCCCACATTAATTTAGTGATACATACACACTTATTTTCATTATGGCATTTAGTACAATAGCCAGTATATGGGGAAAAATCTCCAGTGACAGATGAGTGTATTAAAAAAAAATTTTGTGGTAAATTCATCCTGTACAGGTTTAAGAAAAGGTGAAATCTTTTAGTTCACTGCAACTTTGTTGATTCTGGAGGGTACTATGTTAAATAAGAAAACAGAGAAAAGGACAAATAGTGGATGATCTTATTCATTTGTGTTATATAGGGAAGCAAAAACAAAGAAATAGATGATGTCAAAGCAAGATGAACCCTTATTCTGATCACATAACAGATTACCAAGAAATAAGGACAATGGCAGGGGAATAAAAAGTGGACAAGAAATAACATAGGGACAGTGGTGAAGGTGTCTTTGGCATTTTGTTGTGCTGAGGTAGAGTGAATTCATACATCAAACCATAAATATAAGCATGTAATCATGTTACCTAAACTATAATAAAATAAATAATACATTTATACCCATTTAAAAATAGTGAAATTTCAGTCTGGAAGATGAAATATTCTTTGTTATTTATTTATTTAATTTTTGGCCACCCCTGCAGTACTCAGGAATTACTCTTGGTTCTTTGCTCAGGGGTCACTCCTGGTGGACTTAAGAGACCCTAAATGTTGCTGTGGATTGAACCCATGTTGATCACATGCAAGGCAAGTGCCCTGCCCATTGTACTCTCTGTTCCTAGAAGATGAAATGTTTTGGAAATAGTTCATGAACTATTTCAGTATAGTAATGTACTGTATAGTAATTACTGTACTGCACATGTACAGTAATGATGGCTGTACAACAATGTAAATGTACTTAATTACTGATCTATATATTAAAATCGTTATTTTATACTTTATAAAAATCTTTACTTTTATAAAGTATATTTTACCATAATATTAAAAATGTCGTGAATTATGCATCACAACTCCAGAAGACGTACTAATAGGAATTGTAGCTATCTAGAATGTATGAAAGTATCAAATGTGTGAGGAGGGTGTGAAGGGAGAAAGAATGAAAGAGAGGAAAAGAGAAAGACCTTTTGTCAAGACTATCACTGTCCGATAGAACTTTATATCATGATGAAAGATTCTGTATCTGTACTGCTTGATACGCTAAAGACTTGGTCTCTGTGGAGCCTAAAACAATTTAATGGTAGGACGGTAAGGCTCGTGAAAATGAATGAGAGGTGCCTATAATTCAAGCCAGAGCAGTAGAGTTTGGGAGTGGAGGTAAAGGATGGAATTGATTTGAAAGGGGGAGACCTATTTGTTTTTGTCTATATGTTTAAATTTTTTATTTTTATTTTGGATACCATGGTTTACAAACTGTTATTTGTGGAATTTCATACATAATTATTCCAGTAACACACCTTCACCCAGGGGTCCCTCCACCATTGTCACAGTGTCTCACATCCACCCTCCCCACCCCCATTGTATGCTTCCTACCAAAAAAGTTCTCGGTTCTCTCACCTTGGGCATTGTAGTCCTTTCTTTTTCTTAATATCCTGCATATAACGAGATCATTTTATCCCTGTCTCTCTCCCTTACTTTATCACTATACTATCCAGCTCCATGCACATGGCAGAAAATTTCATGATTTTATATTTTTCTTACAGCTGTGTATATTACTATTTTATTGTGTATGCCACCACAGTTTCTTTATCCAGTCACCTAATCTTGGACATTTGGGTTGCTTCCATATTTTACCTATTGTTAGCAGAGCTACAATAAGCACAGTGTACAGATGTTTTATCTAGGGCTGAATTTGGGGGGCCCTTGGAATAGGTGCCCAGAAGTTGAGTTACTGAATCATTTGGAAACTCAACTCCAAGTTTTTTGAGAAATGTCCATATTGTTTTCCAAAGAGTTTGGGTGAGCTGATATTAACAGTGAATGTGGGTAGCAATGGGAGTCTTTAGTAATTTTTTGTAAATGATAGCAATTTTTAAGAGGCAAAGAACTTGAACTATGCTAGTAGCGTTGAAAATATGGAAGAGGAAAGTTGGAAATTTATCACCAGCAGAATAAAGAAGGAATGAACAAACCAAAAATGAGGTTTCCAGCTAGAGATATAAGGAGGGGACTATGGAAACAGGCAACATAGTCTTAATGGGGGGTTAGGCCAGGAACATTCTATAAAATGAGAAAAAAATGGCTTCCCTATAAAGAAGTTGATTCATCATGGTTTAGGCACAACAAGTCAGAAACTGTTAATGCATTGGCAGGAGAATCTAAATACCTCTAATTCAACACCAATAAAGAAACTAAACAATGGCATCATGCTCCAGTGTTTGGCACCTAGCCTTAGCAAACAAATATGTAATGAAGGAACAAGCTTTGTAGATAAACAGACCTACATTTAATGTATTTGAACTTGTAGTACTCACTTACAAGGTGAAAACTTGGCAATTTTCCAAATTTTGTGAACCTCAGATTCTTTATATGTAAACGGAAATGATAGTTCCTGTCCTAGATGATTGTGATGAGGTTAAAGTATGATAATGTGTGGTTAAGATAAACATAATAGGCAAATACAGAATACAGTATTACTGTAAGGTTGATGGGCAAATCATTATAATGCAAAAAGACAGAAGTATTAAGATTAAGAACATACTTAAAGAAGCACAATATAACCAAGTGTAAATTTTGAAATCAATAACAAAAGGATAGGAGTTGGCTTCTGAATAAAATTGAACTGAAGTTATTAGCTTAAAATGGAGGGCTATAACTAAGATTTCTATGTAAAACCCAAAACAACTACATAAAAAAACCTTTAGAAGTTAAGCAAAAGGAATTACTGAATAGCAATAAAAATCAATAAAACACAAAAAAAAGCAACAAAGATAAGATTAAAGAAATTTATGACTACAAAATAACAAAACAAGATAGATACAGAATGACTGCATTTATTTGCATGGCATAAATATATATGTACATACCAATATCCAAGGTCAAGTGAAACATATATCAGGAGGTCTTGTCAAAGGTGGAAATTATCACAAACGTGTGGGAGTCAGAGGTTAGGTAAGACAGAAAATGGAACAGTGTGCTAATAATTGTCAAGGGTACTAATGCCAACCTAGAACTGAGCATTAAATAGAGGCAAAAGGATACACATGACAACTTTTTAATGTATGTTCTGTAATCCATAGTCTGGAAGGGAAGGAAAAGAGAAAGAGAGAGAAAGGGAAAGAAATAAAGAACCTGCCATGGAGGTGGGCTGGGGAAGGGGGAAGGAACCGGGACGTTGGTGGTGGGAGATGGGCACTGGTGGAGGGACAGGTGCTGGAACACTGTATGACCAAAACCCAAATATGAACTTTTTAATTGTATATATTTTTATTTGTATATCTCACGATGGTATAATAAAATACTTAAAAAAATAACCCATTGGTGAGATATAACAATTTTCACATTAAAAAAATAAATCTTCTTTGATGGTGACTCTGATGGAGAGTGAGTACTATAAGGGATCACGCATGAAAACCTATCAATAACAGTATTGTAAACCACAATGCCTAAAAAGTGCTTGCCATAGAAGCAGAATGGGGTGGGGAAGAGAAATAAAGAACATTGGTAGAGGGAAGTTGATACTGGCAATTGCATTAGTGTTGGAACATCGTATGCCTAAAACTCAAACATGAATAACTTTGTAAATTACAGTGCCTTCATAAGCATCAAATAAAATCAAAATACATAGCCTTTGAATATTAAAAAAATAACAAAACAGCAATAATAACCCTTTTATAGAATTACTTGAAATGTAAATGCTTAAACCTCCCAATTAAAACATTCATATAGATCTGAATGGGGAAAAGCAAACAGAAATTACAGCAACAGCAACAAAAACTATAACAATATGCTGTATACAAGAAACTCAATTCAAATTAAAACACATGCATAGATTGAAAGTGACTGAATGGGACAAAAATGTAGCTCAGGGGTAGAATGGTAGAGTACATTGTTTCTATTTTTTGATCCCTGTGACCAAAGTGAAGGAATGGAAAAAGATATTCCATGCAAACAATAACCAAAGACGAGGAGGGACGGCTGTACTTCTATTGGATGAAATAGACTTCAGGTCAAAAACTGCACAAGAGATAAAGAAAGATACAGAAGAATTATTTTTAAAATACAGTCTCGTATGAAGATGTAGCAAATGCATATAATGTAATGGAAAAACAATATGATGATAGTAGCTGTCACTATCCTAACTTCAGTAATGAGTACAAATCTTGATAGAAAATCAGTGAGGATTTGAGTGATGTGGTAGACCAAATCTACCTCATAGAGATTTCCAGAATATTCCATGATATAGTGAAATGATTTAAGAGTAGGATAGTGGGGGCGGTTCTGTTCCTGTGGCGGGGGTCGGGAGGCGGGGGTCCAGTGGCCCACAGTGAACTAAAAGCGAAGCCAATGATTAGAATCAACGAAAAAGATGAGGGTTAGTGGTAGAGGGTGTGAGCGAGGGGGGGGGGTAGCACGGGAACAAGGAAAGGCGGAAAGTAGCGAAGGGTAGGGTTTTATTGTGGGGGTGGGTGGGTGGGTGAAGGTGGGAGGGTCGGGGGTTGATTTTGGTGGGTGGTGGGTGGGGGTGGTAAGTGTAAAAGAGAGAACGATATGGGTTATGTGGGGGTGGTGTGGGTGGGGAAAAGAGAAGTGCGAAAGAGGTTTGGGGGGGTGGGGTTGGTAGGTGGGGTAAGTAAGCGTGGTTTGGTTGTGTGGTGGTTGTGTAAGGAGGTTGGGGTGGTGGGGGAGAGAAGTGTGTGTGTAGGGTTGTGTAGGTTTGGTAAAAGGGGGTTTGTGGGGGTGTGGTGGAAAGTGGGTTGGGGTGGGTGTGGGTGTGATTAGGGGGTTTAGTCGAGTGGGGGGTTCGTGGTGGGGGGGGGTGGTGGAAGGGGGGGGTGAAGAGTTGGAGGGGTGTGGGGGGGTGGAGGTGAAGAGGTAGGGGTGATGGGGGGTTGGTGGGTTAGGTGGGGTGTTTCGTTGTTTTTTGCAGCTTTGGGGTTCGTCACACTCTTCTGAAACACACAGAACATTTCTAGGAATAGTCATGTGTTAAGTCACAAATCAGGTCTTAAAAATTTAAGAACTCTGATATTATGCTGTCTTTTTCTTTTTAACCACAATGATATTAAACTGCATATCAGTAGAAAAAGGAAAAACTAGAAAAATTTTTAAAGATGTGAAAGGATTGAGGAGACTGATGAAAAGGCAGGAGTACATGCTTGGTGTTGGAAAGATTGTATATTGAAGAATACAAGCATTGATGAAAATAATTTAAAGATTGTATATTGAAGACTACAAGCATTGATGAAATGTAACACAAATTGAAAGATATGGTACTTATCATTCACGATCACGATCAGGATCTTCCCTCGATTGGCTAGAGCAGGCACCAGTAATATCTCCATATGTCCTGTCTCATGCCAGTAGAGCCAGGGGCATCAGCTTGCTACAGGAACATAAAGAGCCTCAAACCATTATATTAGGTCATGGGAATGACCTAATATAATTGTTACTGGAATTTGGCATATCAAATACAACACGAGAAGCTTGCCAGGCTTGCCGAGCGGGGAGGCAAACTCTTTTAAACACCTCCAAATAAAGCATTTATTGATGAACTGCGCAGCCACAAGTGGCGCGCGAGCCGGGCTGTGATGGGCTGGTCTGCTGGGTGGAGTTCTGACGAGAGGGAAGTCCAAATGTGGAAAATGGCAGCGCCCGTGAAGTGAGACGGGGGGGTGGTCTGGCTTGTTGTGAGGCTCTGCCGAGGTGGTGGGCCAGGACTAGAACCCACCATGCCTCCCGACTGCCTCATGAATGGCTGTGCACAGGGAGTGCAAGGAACAGCTCTGCCCCATGTCTGAGAGGCTCTGGACCAGCATACCTGGGCCGGATTGAGGAAAAAGCTGCTGCAGGGTGGGTGTCGATGATCCGGGCTGTGATGGGCTGGTCTGCTGGGTGGAGTTCTGACGAGAGGAAAGTCCAAATGTGTAAAATGGCGGCGCCCGTGAAGTGAGGCGGGTGTCTGACTTGTTGTGAGGCTCTGCCGAGGTGGTGGGCCAGGGCTAGAACCCGCCATGCCTCCTGACTGCCTCATGAACAGCTGTGCACAGGGAGAGCAAGGAACAGCTCTGCCCCATGTCTGAGAGGGCAGACAATATTTAACAATATTAAACCTAATTAATGATAAGTCTGAGCCTCTCAGACTTATTAATTAGGTTAATATTGTTAAAATGCCCATGCTACCCAAAATATGTATTGCTTCAATATAATTGTTATATGTTGTTCAATAAACATTTTTATTACTTCATGCGACAATTAGAATGGGAAGAAATGGGAGTGAAGATAGTCGGCAACTACACCACCTCCGCCTCGCTGATGACATCATTCTAATAACACCAACCATTAGTCAAGCAGCACAAATGCTGACTGACTTCTACAGAGAATGTGGAAAGATATGTCTACAGCTGAATCTCAACAAAACTATGTTCATGAAAAATGAACTAGTTCCAGAGGCCCCATTCATTCTCAATGGAATAAACATCTTTGAATGCAGCACTTATGTGTACCTCGGTCGAGAAGTCAACATGATGAATGACCTAAAACCTGAGCTGCACAGGAGGAAGAGAGAGGCATGGAATGAAATAGAGCATTGAAGAGATAGCCAAAAGGACAAAGAACCTCCAGCTCCAGGCACATCTCTTTGACTCCACTGTTCTCCCTGCGTTAACATACGCCTCTGGGCCCTACGAAAGCAGAATGAGAACACTATTCACGTCTCCCAAAGAGGGAATCGAAAGAGCTATGCATGGAATATCACGCCTCACTCAAGTGAGAGAAGGAATCCCGAGTTCTGACCTCTGTCACTATTCCAGAATCAGGGATGCAGTCCGTTTGCCAAAGCACCGAAAATCAGATGGGCTGGACATGTAATGCGATTTGGAGATGACTGCTGGACTAGAGCCGTTACTGACTGGATTCCATGGGACGTCAAAAGATCAGTGGCTGTCCACCTACAAGGTGGTCAGACTTCTTCGTCAAGACCCTGAATGAATAGTTTGAGGCTCTTCCGTATTCCTGAAGCAACCAGATGCTATTGGGCTACACTGGCACATCACTTGATCACTTGAATCCCGTTATTCATCGATTTGCTCGAGCGGGCACCAGTAAGTTTTCCATTGGACCTATCATGTGCCAATGTAGCCCAATGACATCTGGTTGATTCAGGAATATGAAGAACCTCAAACTATTCCTTCAGGGTCTTGACAAGGAAGTCTGACCATCTTGTAGGTGGGCGGCCATGTGATCTTTTGACATCCCGTGGGATCCAGTCGGTAATGGCTCTAGTCCAGCGGTTCTCCAAATCGCATTACATGTCCAGCCCATCTGAGTTTGGTGCCTTGGCAAACGAAACAGCGTCCCTGATTCTGGAATAGCGACGGAGGTCAGAACTCCGGATTCTTTCTCTCACTTGAGTGAGGCTTGATATTCCAAGGATAGCTCTTTCGATTCCTCTCTGGGAGACCCAAATAGCGTTCTCATCCTGCTCTCATAGGGCCTAGGTCTCTGAGGGCATATGTTAATTCAGGAGAACCATGGAATCAAAGAGATGTGCCCGGAGCCGGAGGTTCTTTGTCCTTTTAGCTATTTATTCGATGCCTTTGAGAGGCATTCCATGCCGCTCTCTTCCTCCTGCGCAGCTCAGGTTTTAGGTCGTTCATCATGTTGACTTCTCGACCTAGGTGCACATAACTTCTGCATTCAGAGATGTTTGTTCCATTGAGAGTGAATGAGGCCTCTGGAACTAGTTCATTTTTCATAAACATGGTTTTCTAAAAAATTCAGCTGTAGACCTATCTTTCCACATTCTCAGTCGAAGTCAGCCAGCATTTGTGCCACTTGGCTAATGTTTGGTGTTATTAGAACGATGTCATCAGCGAAGCAGAGGTGGTGTAGTTGCCGACCGTCTATCTTCACTCCCATTCCTTCCCATTCTAACTGTCGCATGATGTTCTTGAGGGTGGCACTGAAGAGTTTTTGGTGAAATGGTATCACCCTGTCGAGACCCCTCTTTTGACATCAATGATCACTTCTTTGTAGAATGGTGAGATCCTGGTGGTGCATCCTTCATACAGCTCACTAAGGATCTTGATGTATTGGATTTGAACACCCTGTTTGGTTAGGGCTTCGATGACTGCTTCAGTCTCCACAGAATCAAAGGCTTTCTGTAAATCAATGAACGTGAGACAGAGCGGCATCTTGTACTCCCTACAAACCTCAATGAGCTTGGTTACTGTGTGGATATGGTCAATTGTGCTGAATCCTTTCCGGAAGCCTGCTTGCTCGCATGGTGTCCTTCAACTAGTGTTCTGCCAATCCTGTTCAGGATGACTCGTGTAAACAGCTTGTAGATGACGGACAACAGGCAGATGGGGCGATAGTTATCGATGTCATGAATGTCTCCCTTCTTGAACAGTAGAACTGTCCTGCTGGTTTTCCATTGGGAGAGTACCTTGCATTCGGACAGGTAGTGTGTGAAGAGCCGAGTTAGTGTATTGATGAGTACTGATGGCAGTTTCTTCAGGTGTGCGTGTCTGACTTTGTCTGGGCCTGGTGCTATTCCCTTCTTTACCGAGATGGCATGTTGGGTTTCAGAAGGGAGAACGTTGGGAATGACATATCCATCCTGTGGAATTTGGTATGTGGGCAGGTGGATGTGGCTATCAAACAGATTTGAGTAGAAGTCATGGATAATCTTCTCCATTGGCTTTCTGGAAGATGTGATAGATCCATCAGGGCGTCGGAGGGCAGTCATCTTGGTCTTATAGTTGGTGAAGGACAGGCGAGTGTGTGAATGCTTTTCCCAGCTTCTGCTGCATCTTCCAGTCTTTCTGCTCTTCTGTCTTTAAGGTCTTTTTTTATCGCTTCTCTGCACCATTTAGCAAGCTTGTTTGTTTTTTTTTTTCATTTGGGGGCCTGATTGGAGTTCCAGCCGATCTTCTCGGTCCTATCTTGGCATTAAAATCACTGACTATGATCTTGTAGAAGGTGTGATCCTTTTTATAGAACTCCTCCCAGTTCCATGTAGAATTTCTCAATTTCATCTCCCTTTGTATGTGTAGACACCAGAAATAAACCCATACATGTATGGTCAACTGATTCCTGGCAAGGAAGTCAAGAATAGACAATGAGGAAAGGGCGGCATTTTTGAACAAATGATTACACTGGCACATGATAGGGTCAAATGGAAATGTTACTGGCCCCTGCTCGAGCAAATCAATGAATAACGGAATGTCAAGTGATCAAGTGATGTCCGATATAATTCTTTTCCAAATCCTAATTTTTTACTAGTTAAAATATATGGAATTCATATGAAACTACAAAAATCCCAAATAATGAAGATAAACAAAACATTATACTTTTAATTTTCCTTTAAATTTTGGAGAAGGGAGATGGTAGGTGTGGTTTGAGGCCATACCCAGCAATATTCAGAGTGATTCTTGACTTTGGCCTCAAGATTGGTCCCTTGCCATGTGCTTCTGGGGCTCTAAGCAGGTAGGCTTTTGCATGCAGCCTACCTGCTTATGTTATACTATAACAACTAGATATAGTATATCTGGATGTTATAGTATATAGTATATATAGTATATAGTTATATATATATAGTATATACTATATCTAGAGATATAGTATGGATGTTATACTATAACATCTAGATGTTATAGATAGATATAGTATAACATCCATACTATATCTCTCTGGTCATGAGATTTAAAAAATACAAAAAGTACAGTAATTAAAATATGCAGTACTGGAAAAATACATACATAAAGACTTCTGGAACAGAGTAGACACCAGAAATAAACCCATACATATATGGTCAACTGATTCCTGGCAAGGAAGTCAAGAATAGACAATAAGGAAGGGACGGCATTTTTGAACAAATGATTATGGGAAAATTGGATATGTACATCTGAAAAAATGAAATTATGCCATTACCTTAAGTTTTACACACACACACACACACACACACACACAAATCAACTCAAGATTGATTAACTGCTTAAATAAGACTTTAGGGTATGCCATTACTATAAGAAAACATAGCTAAAAAATTCTCTGTGGATCTGATCTTAGTAACAATTTCATGGATATGATACTGAAATTTCTAGCAACAAAAAATAAAGTTTTTTTTGCATGCATGTGGGAATACATCAAATTGAAAAATATCTGCACAGAAAACAGTGTAAAAAGTCAACCTACAGAATGGGGGAATTATATTTAAATCTATTTTATAGGGGGTTAATATTCAAAATATGTACTTAAAAAAGCAAAAACTCCAATAACCCACTTAAAATGGATTGAAAACATGAACTTACATTATCCCAAAGTATACATACAGATAACCAACAGCTGTATGAAAAAAAAAATCCCAGCATCACTAACATTAGGGACATGCAAATCACGGACCCATGGGTGACTCAGTGGGAAAAGTGCTTGCTTTTTAAGTTAGTGTGAGGATGCACTTTGATCCCTGGTGATGTCCACATGTGCTGGACACAGTCCCAGTACTCTGCTGTTTGAGTTTCACACCATGGCAACAGAATGTGTCGTCTCCAGTGCACTGTAGCCAGGGGTGTGTTAGCACCACCCCACCCTCATTCTCCAGCTAGCAATGCAACTAAAATTTGGTGAGTACTTCAGCCAAACTTGTAACATCTGTAGCTTGTGAGATACCACATCTAGAATTTGACTTTCAGTATAAGCACCCAACTAGAAAGTGTGTGACTCCAAACCATGTTTGTGAGCACCACACCAGGTGTGTGACCTCTGGTGACTACCATGGCCAAGTGTTGATCACCACAAACAAGCATGTGAGTAACCCCTATCATTGCAACAACAAAAGCAAAGGGAAGGGCAGAGGGAAATAATGAAATTCAAGTCACAACTGTAATATCATTTCTCACCTATCAAAATGGCTATTATTTCACTTTTTTAAAAGATATGTTTGTAAGCATGTAGAAAAATTGGAATCTTTACACCCTTCTTTTGAGTAATGTAAATATGTTAGTCACTATGAGAAAAAGTGTGAAGATTCTGAAGATTTTTTTTTTTTTTTTTGCTTTTTTGGTCACACCCGGCGATGCTCAGGGGTTACTCCTGGCTCTGCTCTCAGGAGTTACTCCTGGCGGTGCTCGGGGACCATATGGGATGCGGGGGATCGAACCTGGGCTGGCATTGGCCAGCTGCGTGCAAGGCAAATGCCCTACCCGCTGGACTATCACTCCGGCCCCATTGTGTGAAGATTCTTGATTTAAAAAATTGTATGTTCCGTCAACTGTTTCTGGGCATTGATCTCGAATGAAATCAGGGAGGCATGGAGAGAGAGCAGAGGCCGCATATAGGACTAACCCTAGCTAAATGTCCAACATGGTCCTCTGAGCATCACAGGAAGTAGTCTTGGAGGTTCCACCAGAACCACCTGATATGGTGGTCCTGGAAGCCCCCTAACATTACCAGGTGTTCAGAGCCAGCCCCATCCCACCCCCAACCACCACCAAAAAAGTATTGAAATTTTTTGAAAAGGAAAAAAACGAAATCATAATCTTGAAGAGATAATAGCATTCTTATATTTATTGTACCATAGTATGGAAAGATGCAGAAACACCTTTATTATTTATCAACAGTAAATGAGTAAGAAGTATGGTACATACATAGACAATAAAATACTCTTCAATCTTTAAAAATTTAACTCTGCAATATGTGTGATCACGGATAAACCTTGAGGACATTATGCTGTGAAATCATTCATAGAAAGACATACTGCATAGTTCCATTTACATCTAACTAGGCATCAAGTTTTTGTTAGGCAAAATGATTAAATTCTAGGGATCTGCTGTACCTGTCTGAATTCAGCCCTACTATTGACTTAACAATTACTTAAACTTAAGAGTTTAGTTTATATGCTCAATGTTCTGACCACAATAAAATATATGCAATCTTGATACAGTAACATTCAGAAAGTAATTAATATTAGTTCCTAGTCTTATCCATGATAAAAGTGCATTTTCTCAAAATAAACAGTAATTCTTTACCCACCGAACTTCTAGACTCTGCCAGAATAGGAACCGTATATTATACTTTGCTAATCAAGTATGTTTTGGACATTTATCATTTGATTAAAAAGCTATATAGTACTGATATAGGCAGGTAGTTAGGAAGGGCCCCAGGGCAATGGAATTCATAGGAAATAATAAAAAAAAAATAGCTCCAAGGCTACAAAAAATCCTATCTTGAGGACAGAGGAATTAAGGCCTGATAAGACCTTTATTCCAGTGGGAATAAAGGGCAAGGAAAGGAATTCTAAGAAGACCATCACCCAGTCCCAACTCTTTTCCCCTTGATAATCATGCCTCCCCCAGTGTGGAGTGCTTGGGAAAAAAAACTCTATAGAAACTAACTTGAACGAAGGAAGGGGTACCCATATGCTACCTAAGCCCCTGTGCACCATGTGTGGTGCCCAAACACGTGTGTCACCTGCATCTCCCCTTTTGAGATGTGTACTGGGGCTCTCTCTCTGCCTTTGAAGAAGCCCACATTCTGCCTTGAATGTATTACCCTCTCTGCATTTCTTTCCCCTCCTTACCTTTCCTCAAAAAAGTCTCCAAATAAAATCTGTTTCTACTTCACTGCTCGTCTACTCCTGAAATTCTCTCATGTGAGAAACACAAGGACCCAAAGTCATGGGTAAGGCCAAGGACTGGTTTTCTTTCCTCACTTCTGCCTGAATCCACAGCTCCCCAAGAAATTGGGTGGTAGAGATTAACTCCTGTGCCAA
Organism: Cryptotis parvus; assembly: GCA_021461705.1. Lineage (NCBI taxonomy): Eukaryota > Metazoa > Chordata > Mammalia > Eulipotyphla > Soricidae > Cryptotis > Cryptotis parvus. Next base: position 1,498 of record JAJIBD010039019.1, on the reverse strand, counting down.
GATGGACAAGTAGATGTCAGGTGTGGCTTGATGACTGGAGTGACTTGTGGTTTGTGCTGAGAACGGGCTCATCACAGATTCTGTCATTCCGAACCTTCCCTGCTAGTCCCAGAGTGGCAGAGGTGGGTCAGGAGAAATTGGCCTTTCTCTCTCCTCTCTACATCATATTCACAGGGGACCCACCAACTTTAGTACCAATATAATTTAGCACACTATTAGTCGACAATAAGTGTCTGACAAATAAAAGATGTCTCCTGAATTGAAGTGTACTGAAGCATAGTCAGTAAAAATAAACACAAAAAATGCTTAAGTTAGGTTGATACATAATCGGTTGGTAACAACCTTGTTAAACCTAACAGCATCCCTCAAGTAATAAGCATATCATTTTATAAGGGAAGAGAAATAGTTTTAAGAGCTATTTGTTCAAGTTCATGAAAGAAAAAGACCTTTCAGTGCCAGAAATAGACAACAGTTAATCTGTCAGCTAATAGAAGGAAAGCCCCTCCCAGTGGCATTTCAGGTATGGACCCAGTGAGGCATGAATAGACCATCCCTTGGGATTTATAATGCAAAAGAACAAATATAAAAATAGAAGACTGCCTTTCTTCTACCTAGAAGAAAGCAAGTTACCTTTCAGTGGCAAGTTCACTAATTGTATTCTAAGCAGCACCAAGAGTAGAGTGCCTCAGGTCAAAGAGGAAGTGTCTTGGCTCAGAGGGAGTCTGTTTGACTTCAAGTTAAAGGGTTATAAATTATGGAATGGGTTCCTATCTTTAGGAAGAATGCTGAAAATATGGCAACACCATGAAGAGTTTTTGTGCTTTGGCATCACACCCAGCAATGCTCAGGTCTTATTCCTGGCTCTGCACTCAGGAATTACTCCTGACGGTCCTCGGGGATCATATGGGATGTGTGTGGTGGGGGTTGGGGGGTGATTGACCGTGGGTCAACCACATACAAGACAAATGCCCTACCTGCTGTGCTATTGCTCAGGCCCCAAAAGGGTTAAACTTATTAATGTGGGAGGAGGAGCATTGTCTTTAGAGTAATTGTAGGAAAAGGAGTGTATAAGCCTGTGTCTAAGTTTTTCTGTGACATCCTCTTTTCAGGGTTTAAGGAATTTCATCAATATAGTACTCAGAATTGAGCTTGATAAATCGGCATCAAGGATCTGTGTCAAAATGGGTAATTTGGATATGAGAGAGGTAGGAAAGCCACAAAATTCAGATGAAAAGGTGGCCAAAGGAGCAGTTTGAGATAATCTGTGGCATGGTTGGGTCAGAAGTGAATTTTCAGATAAGACAGACTGGAATTCCTGTCCTTTTGTGGGGTGGCGACTCACTGGCAAATACATATATTGTAAATATATATAAAGAACAATCTGTGTAAAGTTTTTTTTTAATTAAATTTAGTCCCATTTGTTTTTTTTTCTTTTAAAAAATGTTTTATTATACCATGAGTGAAAGATACAATTACAAAGGTGTTCATAATTGGTTCT